>CAKNYM010047223.1:16239-50160 GCA_932195095.1 Andricus curvator | reverse complement strand
AAATAGAGGTTCCCATTTAAAAAAATCAATTTGACCTTGAAATGACCATGAAGGTCATGGTCAAAATCAAAATAAAGGTCACCATTGAATTCCTTGTTGAAAGTTCCTTCAAGAATGACCTTGACCGCCCTGAAAAATATCTTACCCGAGGAAATATTTAGCCGTCCCGGGACTTTTTGGACACCCTGTATATATTATAATATTGCATTTTGTGTATTATGCATGGTTTTTTATGGAATTTTAAATTTATGTAATTGAATTTCTTCTTCCTGATCTCCAGAAGTAAAAAAGCCATTCAAGAGCCGTTTCTTCGATTCCTGCATAATATGTGACCGTCCGTGATGAAAGGGACCTAGTGCGTCGAAGCTGAATTTTACAGGACCGACGATCGTAGCAGAGTCCGCAAGCCAGCATTTGAGTAGTGGAGATGCGTCTACGAAAAGCACCCCCTTCCACTTACCACTACACTACACTTACCACGTACACACATCGCGTAAGGCAGTAGTGGTACGTGGTGGGGCTGGCTTTCGTAGGGCTCTCGTTCGGTTTCCGCGTACGCTTATCATGCCTATGTTTGTAGCTTGATAACAAGAAAAGTAATTAACTTAAAATATTTCTGATTATTGGAAATGAAAGAGTAACTCAGAAAGTATCGATTGGCGTAAGAAAATGAAAATCGATTTTTTCCGCATTAGGTCTCTTTCTTCGCGGACGGTCACATATGTAATCTAAAATTAGGTGAATTTATTTTATTCAACCCATTTTCACAAATGCTTCCTAAATCAGTTTTGAAATCATATTTATTAACATTTGTCACGGGATTCGACAATTATAAAGAACCGACACTTGACAGGAAGGGTACTTATTTCTCGCATATGCGCACTAAAAAGTAATTTAAATGAAAAGGTCTATTATTTATTATTAACACTTAGATCAGGGTGGGTAGAAAGGAAAATGGGAATCAAAGCCAGTCTTTCATTGAAAAATTTCATTCTGGGTCCTGATAACCTATGTAAAATCTGAAATAGATCTAGCAATAATAATTCAATATCCTCATGCTCCAAGGGGCTAAAATATTTTTTTTAAATCGTAATTTTGAGAATTTTTCAAAAATCGCTCATTTTTATAAACCTAAAAAAAACTTAAATAATTTTTAAAAGCTTTGCAAACTATCATTAAAAAAATTTAACCTGTAGAAGCATTTTTGCACTCAAAATTTGCGTTAAAAAATTGAGAAGACTTCAGCATTTAAAAATAGAAGTGATTTTCGAGAGTTAAAAAAAAATCTGCCCGCTGCGCGGGCACATCCTTATCGCGCGCTGCGATAAAGGTCAAAGCGTCGACAACTGTAATTTGGTGATTGTGAATTCTCTTTTGTTAAAGCACCTTCGGCTTTAACGAACACATTCTAATCACGTATCTTATGCTTCCCTCTCAATTTTGTCCAGAATGTGAACTTTCCTACATTATGTTCAACACTATTATATCAAATGTATATCATATTTATTTCTGTACCTCGGCCTGGGATTGCTTATTTAGATATTGCAAAATAAAGTATAAATTTTATTTATCATGATTAATTCAATATTTGATTCTTATTTTGCATTAAATTTTATTTTCAGCTACCCTGAAAAATGTATCATTTCAATAAATTTATATTATTACAATTCATAATATGCATTGGTATTGAAACATGCGTATTTTCTTTGTCTTGTTTTTATGATTGAAAAAAAAGTTCGCATACTATAAGAAAAAAAACAATTTTGTTATTAAAAATTTTATAGCAACTTGTGTCGTTTTTCCATGAATTTAATTTGTTTATTTTCAATGTTGTTTTTTATAATTTAAACTAAAAATACGCATGAGGTCAGTCTGTGGATTGAGACTGATTCAAAATTTATTCAATTAAATGGTAGAGGGAAACTAATTTACAAAAGGAAAAAAGCAAAGTAAATTCAAAATGAAAGTGGAAGGTTTATTGCTAATACTAGTTACATTGGAAGGCCACGTGTTACTATAGCCGTGTAGGTATTGGGATTTTTGAGTTTGAGATGTAACTGGGGGGGGGGGCGTATCGCGCACCTTGGATTCGAGAAAATGTCACTGGGGGCAGCGAGTGTGGTAGGTGGTCCATTTGTGGGGACGGTAATGGAGACGATGTGCCAGTCAGGAGAAATCCAGGGAGATCCAGGGGGGGGGGGTCCTTGGTTTGGCTCTTCTTCGCTCGGGCAAGGGTTGGAGCGGAGAAACCAGGGAGATGTGGCTTGGGCCGAAGCCCGGGGAGATCTGTCTTCTTGGTCTCGCGGGCCGATGTCGCTGGGAGGGGGCTTCATGCGATTGGTTCGCTCTCGCCACGCAAAAGTCTACGACCATCGGATGAACAGCTAAACCGCTCTTGCGCTGTAGGTTGTCAGAGGGACTCTAACTTTTCGAATGAGTCGAATGACAGGTGGGGTTAGGACGCCCAGGCTACTAAAGAAAGAATCATGGATGTTTGCCAAATATTATTCATGGTTATAAATATTATTTATAACCATGAATATAATTTAGCGGACATCAATACATAGGATCTTTCGTCGCCTGAGGCGTTCTAACATCACTCTGGAAAATAGGGTAAAATACCGAAGAAACACTTAAATACTAAAACGAACAATACTTTCACCTATACCGGTAGAAAAATTGAAGACTAAGAACTATATACATTTTCACAATAGATCTAACGCCGAGGTCGGAGATCGTAAAATCGTCCTGGTGGCGGAGAATTAGGTATCGTGTTCACGCAGTTCTCCTTCCTGGTGTCAGCATCCTGGGGCCTTTTTTTGGACCGCCCTCGACGGCGTTTCTGAGCCGGAGGGTCTTTGTCGAGATTCTGGATCAACAGATCGGTCTCGGGCCTTTTCAGAGGCCACCCTCTACGGTATTCCTGAACCGGAGGGACTTGGGGTTTTGGGCTGACGACCGGACTTGGTTGGCCCATTTGTCTTGGGCGTCCTCTGTGTCGTCGGTAGACTCGAGGGGTTAGGAGAGTCGTGGGTCCGGTGCGCAGTCTGGTTGCCTCACAAGGCAGTAGTGTGAACTTTTGAGGAAAAGGATCCTCATTTTGGTTGACCTGGATATCTGGGGTATCTATTGGGGGCCTAGAGTTTAGTGAGACCTGGATATCAGGGGTATCCATTGGGGGACTAGGGGTTTTCTCAATGCTTGGGTCGACAGGGAGGTCGCACATTGAGGTAGCGATGAGTGTGGGTTTCCGAGCAGGTCTGGGGCTACTCTTTGGAGGAAGATCTGTCTCTGCTGGAGCGACAGTGGGGTCACTCTTTTGCGTAACAACGCGGTTATTTTTGCGGCGGCGTGCGGGGTAGATCTGGGTTGTGTGTATTTTTGCAACATGATCGATGAGTTCTATTTCGTAGACCTGTCCACTAATCCGTTCCAGAATAGTGAAGGGCCCATTACGTAGCGGGGCTAGAGCGGCATTAAAGCCTTTTTGTGCATCAGAGAGTTGGTGGTTTCGGACAAAGACTCTGTCTCCGATTTCGTATTGCTGTGCGGATTCTTTAGGAGCTTCTTTCGGTGCTTTTTTCCTTAGATACTCGGCCTGATGCTGCCTCACCTGATGGATCCGGGCGTCCATGGAACTGTCAGTGGGCGTGGGTGGTTTTGGGAAGGTGCATTCAACGGCGCGTTTGAGGTTAGCTCCGAAAAGAACTTCGCTAGGAGTGAGCCCAGTTGCAATGTTACGTCGAGTACGGGTGTTATAAACGATCTCGGGGATGTGAAGATTCCAGTCATTGTGGGGGTGCACGGTTAGGCGTAACCTAATACTTTTTTTTAGATCTTGGTTACGGCTTTCAGTTGGATTGGCTCTGGGGTGGTAAGAAGGGGTTGTCCAGCAGGATGTGGACCATCTTTGCAAGCTTCGATCCAATTTTTACCAGTAAATTGGGACCCGTTATCGGTTAGTAGGGATCTGAGATAACCGTAACGACGGAAAACTTCGCGTTCTACTGTGGCGATAATCTGGGGGGTTTTCGCGTTACTCAAGGGAAAGGCCTCTACCCTTCTTGAAAAAAGGTCGGTTACTACAAGAAGGGAGGTTTTTCCTCTACCCGATCGGTGGTAAGGACCCATTAGGTCAAGGGCGACGGTTTCCCAAGAGTTTTTTGGTTCCCGGGGGCGTTGTTGGTCACGGTGGGCCGTCCTGAGGGGTTTGCAGCAAGCACGAAGACGGCAACTTTGTACGTATTCCCTGATGTCCTCTCTCATCTTGGGCCAGAAAAAACGCTGTTGGATGGCTAGAAGGGTCTCGTCTATACCCGGATGTCCGGCAAGTCCGGAGTCATGGTATTCATGAAGTATCAACTCCCGGGCCATACCTGGGACGTAGAGAAGCCAGGTGCAGGGTGTTGTTCCGCTGGCACTCCAGAGACCACCATAGTTAAGGGAATGCTGTTGAAAAAAGACAGCTTCTTTTTCCGTAAGAACCAGTATTGACGTAAGCTGTTTATATTTGGAGACGAGTTTACACGTTTCGTCATCTGCCGCAGAAACGGGGTTTACCGTTTTCACGAATTACGATGACTACTGGGGAACTATAAGGAGAATTTGAAGGCTCAATTATTTGATCGGCTAACATCTGTTGTGCCTGTTCCCAGATAAGCTTTCGTTTTTCTTCTGAGCAGGGGTAGGGACGTAGCCGAAAAGGTTCGAGTGGGTATTCCGGTGGGGTTTACGATCGTTTGGAACCGTTGAAGGGTGTCCTGAAATTTGGCGACATACTGAATTGGGACTTCCGCCAGGACTTGGGCAATTTCTGGGTCATTCAAGGTGGGAGGGGGAGTTGTATTTTCGCAATAAATGATAAAACGTTGATTTTTTCCAGCGTAAACACATTTTCTGGGTCTATCGTAAACTGCCCTTCGTTCTTCGATCAAGGGATCTCCGAGGATTAAGGGATCGTGACTTCAAGTTCGACAAAACCTTGGACATTAAGGAAGGCTCCGGATTTGGCTATATCGGCGTGAGGGGGTGGATTCGGCAGACTTGTGTTGACGATCAAGCCGTTTGGAGGTCTGGGTTGTTTCAGTTTCATCGAATTCGGCCTCTAGCAATTCTATGACGTAGCAATTCTAGGAGCGTAGCGACCCTAGCTTCTTCGGGGGCATGTGTTGTAGGCGTTGAAAAAGTAGATACTTTTTCTGAAGGAAGAGACAAACGGGCTCCTTGTCTCCTTGTTGTTGAGAGTATAGTTGGGAGGTGAGGCATCCTAGTGTACTGGCCCCAGTGTATCGTTGAAGGAATAATTCCCGAAAACGAGCCCATTCAAAGGGGAGACAGCGGTAAATTGCCCACCATCTCGCGGCAGTATCTTTTAGAGCTTGGGCTACTAGGGTAATCCGTTGTTCGGCCGGAGATCCTTGGTTGTGAAAATATTGTTCCATTTGATTGAGGGAGACGGTGGGGTTTTTGCAGTCATGGCCCTAGAACTCTGGAAGTGGACGTGGAAGAACAGGGATGGCATTGAGAATTGTCTGCAATGCTTGCAGATTTAGGTAGGGTGCCTGGTAAGCATGACCGGCATTTTGAGCGACGGGGGCATTATTTAAAAGGGGAGGGTTTCCGACAGGGTCTTGATTTGGTCCAAGGGATGGGTTTCCTGCAGGGTGTTGGAAGTTCATGAGGGGGTGGTTTCCCACGTGGTCCTGATTTTGTCCAAAGAGTGTGTTTTCCACAGGGTCTTGGTTGTCCCCAAGGGGTGGGTTTCCTGCAGGGGGCTGGAAATTGTTGAGGGGGTGGTTTCCCACAGGGCCTCGATTTTGTCCAAGGGGTGGGTATTCCAAAGGGCCTTGGTTTTGTCCGAGGGGTGGATTGCCCACAAGGGGCGGATTTCCTGCAGAGGTGGCCATATTGGTTGACAGTGCGGCTTCACCACAAGGTCTAAAATGGAGGAGGAGGGGAGAATTATTTGAAGAGGAGTCCCCTTGGTTTTGGTGAATATTACCAGAGTGAGGGTGCTCCTGTGGGTCAAACTCCAGGTTCGAGGACTGACGAGTCCTTGTCGGAGTTCTTTGTGTCATGGGCGCCACCCGGTGTTTTTCACTCCCGGAAGTGATTGGGATAGCATTTTTCGTGGGGACGCGAACGATCACGGAACGTATTTTTTTCTCAAGTAATTCGATTCCGAACGGGTCTGGGCGGAATACCTGTGAATGGGGCTTTAGGTACCGAATGCAATCTTTAATTATGGCAGGGCTAGGTATCTCGACGTGTAAGTCGTAGAGTGGGTATGACTTCTTCGTCGAGCGTCGTTTGTTCCTGCGAGATCTTCGTTTATTTTTACTTATGTTATGTGTAGAGCAGAAGATGGGTTGAAAAGTGTGTTAACTTTTCTCTCAGGGCCCACTTTTGGGCGTCAAATTGAGGTCAGTCTGTCAGTTGAGACTGATTCAAAAGTTATTCAATTAAATGGTAGAGGGAAACTAATTTACAAAAGGAAAAAAGCAAAGTAAATTCAAAATTAAAGTGGAAGCTTTATTGCTAATACTAGTTACATTGGAAGGTCGCGTCTTACTATAGCCGTGTAAGTATTGGGATTTTTTATTTTGAGATGTAACTGGGGGGGGGGGGTATCGTGAACCTTGGATTCGAGAAAATGTTACTGGGGGCAGCGAGTGTGGTAGGTGGTCCTTGGTTTGGCTCTTCTTCGCTCGGGCAAGGGTTGCAGCGGAGAAATCAGGGAGATGTGGCTTGGGCCGAAGGCCGTGGGGATCTGTCTTCTTGGTCTCGCGTACCGTACTTTTATGGGCTTCGCTTCAGCGGCGGCGCACCACTCGCGACGCAGGCGAGTCGGGGTTCACTAGCGAGGATCATTTCGTCGATGTCGCTGGGAGGGGGCTTCGCGCGATTGGTTCGCTCTCGCCACGCTAAAGTCTACGACCCTCGGAGGAAGAGCTACACCGCGCTTGCGCTGTAGGTTGTCAGAGGGACTTTAACTTTTCGACTGAGTGCCGCGAATCAATGTATTCTAAGTCGAATGACATGTGGGGTTAGGACGCCCAGACTACGAAAGAAAGAATCATGGATGTTTGCCAAATATTATTCATGGTTATAAATATTATTTATAACCATGAATATAATTTAGCGGACATCACGCATCCTAGCGTAAAGTGATTTTGAGAAAATTTTGTAGATATAATTTAGGCGAAAAATGTTGTTAAATAAAATTTTATTGTAGCTTTTGTCCTTTTCCCAAAAAGGTAATTTTCTTGTTTTTAATATATTTTCATAACAAGAGTTTATAACAAATTTGTAGATCTTTTTTGATTGAACAACTTTTGTCTTTTCATTTTTTTTTCGTCTTTCATGTTGTTTTTCCCAAAGTTCAATTTTTTTTTAATATTGTTTTTTATGATTAAAAGAAAATCTACACGTTCTGTCTAAAAATTATCGATAACAAATTTTTAGATCCTTTTTGGGTGAACAACTTTTGTTTATTCATTTTTTTTTTTCGTACCTTGTTCCGTTTTCCAAAAAATTTAATTTTTTTTATTTTTAATGTTATTTTTTACGATTAAAACAAAAACTAAGCGTCCTAACAAAAAGTGATCTGTAACAAATTTGTAGATCTTTTTGCATACACAATTTTTGTCAGTTCAGCTTTTTTCGTATCTTGTACAGTTTGACCGCAAAATTGAATTTTTGATTTTTCATTATTTTTTGTACGGTCAAAATTTGAATTTTCGATTTTTCAAGAAAATTCAAAAAGTTGTGATAATCTTGTGGGGTGTTCAAAATGCAAGGTTTTTCTCCCTCTGTCATTTTTTCATATCGTGCGTTGTTTGGCTCAAAATGTTTAGTTTCGTTTGTCGTTAGAATAAATTTTTCGTCTTTTTTTGAGTACTACTAATAACCGTACACAGAATTGTTAAATTTCGACAAAGTGGTCTCAAAAATTTTGAAAATGCGCTCACTTTTTGAATTTTTATCGAAAATGGTTGGCTAATGAACTTGGCCTTCATTTTAAGACACTTGAAGAGTATACCAAAGCCCAATCCAATCTGTCAATTTTTTCAAAAGTTATCGTGCTCACAGACAGACAGACACATTCGTAAAAAAAACTGTTTTTTGGGTTCAGAGGGTCTCAAAATACCTTCTCTGATGAGAATGTAAAAAGTGCCTTTATGTAACTCTTAGTATATGTTTTCGCATATTTTAAGAATAAAAAAAACGGGGATTTACAAGTTGACTAGACGGTGCTGATCGAAATTTTATCAATATTCTAAATATTTTTGGTTTTTTGTTCTAGAACAAAAGCAAAAAGCTCTACATTGCACGCCGGTCAGCACCGTCAAACGTAGACGAGGCTGTGCGCAACAAACCACGTGACTTACGTTCAAACCGTCTTAATTACATTGTAAATCACTGTTTTTACATTCTCATTAGAGAAGGTATTAGATTTGTGTAAAATTTGTGGCCCCCCCCCCCCCTCCCATTTTAGTCAAATGTCCACGTTTTGAGACCCGCTGAACCCGAAAAACAGGTTTTTACCAATGTGTCTGTCTGTATTTATGTCTGTATATATGTCTGTCTGTGAGCACAGTAACTTCCGAAAGAATTAACAGATTGGATTAGCCTTTAGTATACTCTTTGACTGCCCCAAAATGAAGGTCAAGTTCGTTAGCCAGCCATTTTGGATAAAAATTCAAAAAGTTGAAGCATTTAAAAAATTGTTGAGACCAATTTTTTCAGAATTTGACAATTCTATGAACGGCTGTTCGCAGTATTCAAAAAGGCGAACAATTTATCCTCATGAGTTTTTTCGATAAAAGAACAATTACCAGAGTTATAGCATTTAAAAAATTCAAAAAAACAAACGAAAATGCCAATTTTAAGCCAAACAACGGACGATATGAAAAAAAGTCAAGATGAGAAAAACGTTGCTTTTTGAACACCCTACAAAATTGTCATAAGAACTTTTTGAATTTTCTTGAAAAATCGAAAATTCCAATTTTGATCGCACAAAAAAATAATGAAAATTAAAAATTGCATTTTTCGGTGAAACTATACAAGATACGAAAAAAGATAAATGGACAAAAATTGTGCATTCCAAAAAGATCTAAAAATTTGTTAACAATCACTTTTTGATAGGACGCGTAGTTTTTTAAAAAATTCGTAAATAACAGCATTAACAATGAAAGAATTAAATGTTTGGACATACAACACAATATACGAAAAAAAAAATAATAAGACAAAAGTTCTTCACTCAAAAAAGAGCTACAAATTTGTCATTAATAATTTTTTGAGAGGACGGGTATTTTTTACTGTAATCGTAAAAAGTAACATTAGAGATAAAAAAATTAATTTTTATGGAAAACGACACAAGGTACGAAAAAAAATTAATAGACAAAAGTTGTTCACCCAAAAAGGATCTACTTTTTTATTATTAATTTTTAGATAGAACAAGTAGATTTTCTTTTCATCGTAAAAAACTAAACGAAAATTAGAAAAATTAAACTTTTGGAAAAACCACACAAGAGAAGAAAAAAAATGAAAGAACAAAAGTGGTTCAACCAAAAAAAATCTACAAATTTTTTATAAACTCTGGTTATAAAAATATATTAAAAATAAAAAAATTACCTTTTTGGAAAAATGACACAAGCTGCAATAACATTTTATTTAACAACATTTTTCGCCTAAATTATATCTACAAATGTTCTCAAAACCACTTCACGCTAGGATGCGTATTTTTAGTTTAAATCGCAAAAAAATAACATTGAAAAGACAAAAATTAAATTTATGGAAAAACGACACAAAATGCAATAAAATGTTTAATAAAAAAATTGTTTTTTTATAGGATTCGCACTTTTTTAAAGTATAAAAACAAGACAATGAAAATACGTATGTTTCAATACCAATGCATATTATAAATTGTAATAATATAAATTTATTGAAATGATACATTTTTCAGGGTAGTTGAGAATAAAATTTATTGCAAAACAAGAAACAAATATTAAAGTAATCATGATAAATAAAATTTGTACTTCATATTGCAATATCTGAATAAACAATCTCAAGCCGAGGTACAGAAATAAATATAATATACATTTTATAAATTTAATGTAGAAAAGTTCACATTTTGGACAAAATCGAGTGCGAAGCACCAGATACGTGATGAGAATGTGTTCGTTAAAGCCAAAGAAGCTTTAAAAAAAGAGAATTCACAATCAACAATTTACAGTTGTCGATGCTTTGACCTTCAATTTTAAAAGGTCTGTGTACAAATGTGGGGGAAATACAATGACCGAGCGCGCAGCACGAGGTAAATACATTAACGAGCGCGAAGCGCAAGAAACAACAGTCGCGCGCCCGAGGCGCGCTCAAACTTGCGCACAGCGCGCGATAAAATGATTTTTTATTCTCAAAATATGCGAAAATATGTACTAAGTGTGTCACAACGTTTCATCAAAATAATTTTTTTTTAAATTCTCGAAAATTACTTCTATTTCTAACCATTTATTTGAGACTAAGCTCTCAAATTGTTCAATTCCAAAGTGGAGTGTACGTAGTAGGGTCAATACTTGTTAGTGTGATACGAAATTGGAAAGTTGTCCTTTAATTAATCATATTTCAAATGTCTGAGAAGATTCTTGTTTCAAGTATGTGCAAATGTATTCATATAAGTTATTTAGCAATTATTATTATGTACTTACAATTAAAAAAAAAATAGATATCACACTTACCCGGAGTTTTTAATTTAAAGAGGAAATGACACAACTAAAAATTTAAATTCCTAAAAGCATCTAAGTATCTCTTACAATAATTGATTAAAGCAATAATTAATGACAATCCTCTTTTTTATACAAATGATTAGAGATATCTATGATATATATATATATATATATATATATATATATATATATAATGTTAGAACGAACAAAATTAATAACAATTTTTTTCATTAAAATTGTCTCTTGTCACACTTTCCCATATTGACCCTATATCCTTAAAAATAGTATTTGAACAGTTGCACTTAAAAATTTCATATGATGGGAAAATTGCAATCTCTTCTTTACTTTACAAATTAATGAGCAGCATTAGGGTATCGTTAAAAAAATGCCTTGCACTAGATACCTTATATAACATTATTTCAATTGTCCCGAGCTGCCGGCTTCTTTACTCTAGTCCAGCCCTATGCATCGCCCGTGTATTTCGGTTAGTTCACGCAGCTTTCTCGTGTAAGCTGAGTTGTAGGTGGCGCTGGGTGTTATGTAAACCTAAATTTGTCAACAAACACATGGCAGATGTACAGGCCGGCGTTGATTTTATCATTTTTATTTAATAGAAAGTGTTTTGACAAATGATTTTAATTCTAAATTATGGAGGAAATTAAAAAGGAAAAAGACCCCCCAAAAGAAAAGTAAATCAAGAACACGGGAATAGTGGAAAAGAACAAAAAAAGGCGGAAACCGGTGTATAGCTCCGGGATGTACTTCGGGTTATATGATTCTAATCCTACGAAAGTTTATACTGTTTTTGTTGTGCCAAAAGGTGAAGAAAATGTCAAACTATGGCAGAAAGCAATACGACGCGACAATATAATTTTAAAACCGGGTCATTATGTGTGTCAGTTGCATTTTGCTCCGAGAAATATTTTGTTGGAACGATAAGTAGAAGCGGCTGACGGAAGAACTGTCCTCGGGAAAAAATAAACTAAAGAAAATAAATCGTATGAGTTTTTTAATTTATTTTTTATTTAAAACCCAATACAATTTACATTGTTTAATTTATTTTTTTCACATAAAATTATTGTAAAGTAAACTAAATATTGTATTTCTAATTTTATTTTTTAATTGAATTTAGAGGTTAAGTATGTATTGTATACGCGAAGTTTATTTTTACTTATATATTTTATAATTTAAATTGAACAAATATATGAATAAAAATAGACACTACATATTCAGCCTCTAAATGCAATTTAATAAGAAAATTAGAAATACAATATTTAGTTTACTTTAAAATAATTTTAAATTTAAAAAACTAAATATTGTATTTCTAATTTTATTATTAAATTGGATCAATACATTTTAATGTTTATTTAACAAAAGCTAATTAAAAAGTTATAAGTAAAAATTCTTTGTCCAAGAAATTATTGCATAGTTATTATTTAAATAAATGAACCTTTAAATTACTAGGATCTTATTATATTTTATATAAATGTACTTATATTAATTACTTTATTGACATAAATTAAATATTTTTAGTCGTACAATTTTTGTCCCATATTTGATCAATAGAATTTTATAACTGATATGTTTAATTATTTATAATAGTTGAAAAAATATTGATGCAATATTGGAAGCTAATATAATTCTATTTTTATTAACTTAAACAAGACTTTTTATGTATGTAACTAGGGGTTAAAAAATAAATATTTAGTTTAGAGTCTGTTTTAATTTATTATTAATTGATATCTATTGTATATTGTTAAATAAACAATATTTTTTGGTATTTTTACCATGTGTCACATGCAATAGTAGGTTTACATGCCACCCAGCGCCACCTGCAACTCAGCTTACGCCAAGAAGCTGCGTGAACTAACGTCAATGCATAGGGCTGCTCTAGTCCGATCTCTGATTGTAAGTATCAACAAAAACAGCAATTTTACCTCCGAAGGAGTGAAGTTTGTTTGATCTCTCGGCTGTTCAGTTGAATTTGCACTCTGATACATGGATCTTTTCCGCGGCCTTTCATTTAATTCAGACCCATCAGTGTCCTTCTTACAAGGCACTACATCGAGCTTTCTTTGATCGTCGTCACTGCTAATATCAATTAGCTCTTTGTCACTGGTATTTCCGTTTTTCCTACTCAAACTCCTCTTATACAATTTCAAGACTTCATCTTGATCGTTTTGAGAATCAGACTAAAATATCAAGATATGTTTTAAAATACTAAATACTTGAGTATCACAAAAACCTCGAGATAATCACAGACGCAACATTTCATTTAAAAAAATGAATTCTCTAAATAAATTTATATTTAATAATACAAATACAATGAAGTCCCTCCTATTTCCCCGGCCTTGAAACGTAACGATTCTTTTATTTTCACGCTGGAGTGGTCCCCACCTCTTCCGCGACCCTCAAGTTATTTTTATCAAGCGACGTTCATTGGCTGCCCCGATCTTGTATCGATGCGTCCTCTGTAAGCAACTTTTTCAACTGTGCATGTGCCGAAAAGCGCGGGTCGATTTTAAATCAATAAATAGTATCAATAATAATATACAGATAAATACACCCGACTATCAGTGTAGTGACTCGTGGTTTAGTAATTCCTAGAACTGCTAGCCCGCGCAGTTTCTAAGCTCAAGGAGCGAGAGGCGGTTGCGACTCTTGCCTTGGAAGGGTCGCAGTGCGCAATTGGAAACGGTTCAGATGGCCGGGACTGTTAAGGCTTCGATTCCCCCGATGTAGTAACAGGGCTTATGCAGGCAACCTCCAAAACTGTTTTTAAACCGGCAGTTGGGTGTACTTTGTAATTTTTAATAGATCCCCGCTTTTCGGTACATACGCGCAGTTGATAAGTTGCGGTTCGTTAACGCTTTTGCGTATCATGCGTGTCAATGTTTTTCCAGTGTTTTTGTTGACGTACGACAATTTGCCAACTAAAAATCAATATAATAGAATCAAAAACAGACTCAATTATTTCGCGGCATATTGAGTATTGCAGCCTGACTTCGCGGCCATGCTACGCTAGGTGGAAATGTCAGCCGTCAGGAAGCCGTCTGCAACTGCACACGCGTTTTTGGAGAAAATATTCTAAACGTAAAAGTAAGTTACAAAGGTCTGCATATTAATAGTTTTCAAGTGTAGAATGCTAGGATAGGTGGAAATGTCAGCCGTCAGGAAGGTTACCAGATGGGACTACAATTGCATACGATTTTTTGAAGAAAACATTCGAAACGTAAAGGTAAGTGATAAAGGTCTGAATAGTAATATTTCTCAAGTGTAAAATCTATTTTCTCAATCATGCCTCATTTTTTTGTCGATTGGCGACCTTTCAGTTTAACGAAATACAAGCAACTGTCCGAAATTTGAGGTTAGAGTGCCACGAACCTGTAATTTAGGATATTTTATTTCGTGAAACTGAAAGGTCGTCAATCGTCAAAAGAATGGAATATGACAGAAAACACATTTTACACTTGAGAAATATTACTATTTGTACATTTATGACTTTTACGTTTAGAATATTCTCTCAAAAAAGTCGTATGACGTATTCCCAGGACGTCATGCTAAAATACTCAATTCAAACCAACGCGGGCTTCCGGCTCTTCAGGCCACTTTTTGATTGGTCAGCTACTGACGCGGAGGAGAGCGTATAGGGACGGTGGTGGGAGGTGCCGGAACTGCGCAAGTGGAAATAATCGTGTACGGCCGAGGGAAATAGGGGACACGGGAAATAAGGGAGAAGGGAAATAGGTGAGACTTCACTGTATACAAAATGCAATATTATACTGTTCTCATATGCGAGCTTTGACTATCTCGAAATCCTAATCCATACCAAATTTACTGAATTACCAATTCAACTTCGTCCTCATCTTCTTTCCACTGAGGTCTGGTGCCAATACTTTCATTAATGGCATCATATGCTTTGCGTACCATTTCTCTGAACGGACCTCGCTTTTTGTTACGGTATTCACGATACTTTTTTTGAATGCTGTCTGACATTTTATTTATGTCTACGTAAACCTTGTCCTCGTTTTCGTACAAATACTGAAAAATAATGTAAAGTAAGTTATAAGCAAGGTGTACAAATAAACTTACAAAAAATGCTATTCAATCAAAAGATCGAAGATCTGCTCTTGAACGAGGCTTATTGATCAAATAGCTTTCTTTTCTTAGAGTACAACCAGACAATGGTAAATGAATATTTTTTTATCTTAAATCCGGATACTTTGATTGGGTTGATCTGATCCATGCAACATTAAACAGTGATATTTCAAAGTTAAGTGAAGTTAGATTAAGGAATTCTCTAAGGCAGGCAACGTTATAGTATGGTAAGGGTAACTCTAGGCCAAGTAAATGAGCAACAGTTATTACGGTACATATTATATCAGGATTTACAGGGGAATGTATGAGGTGCAAATATTGGGTTCTGAAACCTTGACTGCGCTAGTATCGCGACTAGCACAGATTTCAATATGTGCATAAGAGTGAGTTTAATGGTTGTTTTGTAGATTTTCAAACAATGAGTGAATCATAAAAGTAAATATTTATAAAAAAACAAAGTGTTTCAGATGTAATTTTTACCACATACAGTGAAAAAAACACGTTTCCTGTTAAACTGTTTTTCTAAAAAAAAAAACACCATTATTTTACTGCATATTGTAAGCTTTAGACCATTATACGAGGGTGGATCAAATATAAACGAGACTTTTTCGTTGTGGACCAGGAAGGTGACGTACGATATTGGGACGTTCTGGAGGTGGTAGGGGGGGATGTTAAAAGTGGGACCCAAGCCCGAAAGCTGTGTCGAGACAGCACGGAAGTCTGCAAGAAGATGACTGAAAATGAAGTACATCCGTCCGTTGCGCAACGGAATATAATAAAAATCCTGAGGAAGCAGGGGATACACCCAACTGAAATTCTCGAAAGATTGTGTAAACAGTTCAGGGAATCCACCCTCTCAAAGGCCCGCGTGTGTTTCCAGCATAAAGCTTTCTCTGAGGGACGTGAGAAGGTTGAAAACGAGAGACACGACCGCCGCCCCAAGACGAGTGTGACCCAAAGCAACATTTCCGCAGTGCGCGACCTCGTGGAGGGCGAACGTCGCATAATTATCGCTGAAATTGCTGTCGAACTTGAAATCAGTTATGACAGTGTTCAAAACATCATCATCTGACAGCTATTAGGGCTGCTTACCGGACGAAAAGACGACGCCAATCGATCAAGGACGTGATTTTGCTCTAAGACGCCAGGCCACACACAGCGAACATAACTTGTCAAAAATTGGATAAAATTTTCTGGACTACACTGGAACACCCTGCCTACAGTCCAGACTTAAGTTCATGTGACTACTACATGGTTAGACCCACGAAAGAAGCGTTGGGAGGGCAGCGTTTTGTGGACCATGCAGGGGAAGAGGTTCCCGTGCGCAATTGGCTCATGACAGATGTATTGTATATAGCGAAAAATTTGATCCAGAAAATGCAAAGAACATACATAATGGATGATCAAAACATAAATACGAATTCCAACCTAACTTTTAGGGTACACTTTTTTAGATAATAAATATTTCATGTATAAATTAATGGAAATTCACTTTGAGTTTATTTTCATGTCAAAATAAGTTCATTTGAGGATAATCGACCTCAAACTCAAAATGATCGAAATTTAGACGTGCACAGATGGTACCTTCCCAACTGGGCAGGTCTCACTTAAAACGATCGAATATCCAACTTACACGTCCACGTGTACACGTGCACAAATGTTCTGGCGTGCTACCACGTGCTAAGGCGCGTCAAGTTGACAATTCCCCTGACCCCTGTAAGTCCGCCACCATTTTTGAATATTTTTGAAATTGATACGCCGCCTATCGGGAATAGAAAACACTAAACACTGTATCAATTTGCCTCATTAGATCTTTTGAGAACCCGAAACTTTCGAGTGATTCGAAGCTGTTGGGATACCCGAAAGTTTCGAACTCTTTGGGAAGCTCGGACCTGACCTGAACTCGAACCAATCGAGTGCAGCTCGACTCTACTCGAAAATGAACAAAGTTGACTCGACTCGATCCGGCGAACTGTGCGGCGCACCACTTGCATGCCTTGGAGTGGTCGCTCGCTACGACTGGCTCGAGTACCAAAAGAAGGGAGTCTGCTCTCGTTGACTCATACCGCAGCTAAAGAGCTTGCGCGGATTTTCAGGGTCGTAACATCACAAGTACAGCGTTTGTTGGCGTGGAAATAAAGCAGGAATCGTATTTTGAACGTTTTTTTAATCATTTTGCACCTGTATGGCATTCAGGTGAACCGATGTAGCTTGGGTTGGGTGGCGGGTGGGTAAGCCTGAATCTAAACTAATGCACTCGCTACTCCCTAATAACTACAGTATGAAAATAAGCAAGGGTATCTTTTACAGTATGAAAGGTAGAATAAATTGACTATTTCTAACCCAAACTCAGCGTTAATTCTCGACCACAAACGAAACTTCTATTTCAGGCACTACCAGATCAATTTCTTTTGTTTGACCTTAAACATTTCTGTCTGGTCCTTCGATAGCCAGATCGGTAGTGCAGTGCAAAAGGTGCAAAAATAGTGAAGAGTTCAAAGAGCCGGTTTGTTTGAGTTGGACTTTGCATCCACGCTTCGCTCACCATAGTTGAAGTGGACCTCGTGTACCGATGCGGACTTGAGAGGAGTACGTGATTCGAGGGGAGCGGTCGGTAATGTGACGTCGTACGAAATAAAGGTGGGCAAGTGTTTCATGGAACATTAGGAAACTCGGTAAGGACAATATTACCAAGAATCAAATTGTCAAGCGTATCGCAAATCTCGAGTCTTACTTCACCGAGAATCGTTAAACTACATGCGTGGAAAAATACTATATTTGTCCTATATTTTGGACTACTTGGATTGATTCGCAGCAGCGTACGCTTGTCAGCAACCAAAAGTCTTTCGCTCGGTTGAAACTACCCAAGTTTTCAGGAGTGTACAATTTTGAGAGGATATGGTAGACTTTACTGAAACGATACGATAATGCTTGATTGCTTGATTGAATTTGGTCTTAGACTAACAGGTCAAGAATGTTCAACGGAACTACGTTCTCTGCCGAGTGACAGCTCAACGGTTGGATGTAACCACTAGGAAGGCACAGGAGGATCAACTAAATAAGCCAAAAGTGTCTATCACATGTCCTCTACTGATTTTTGTATTAAAATACGCATCAGTAGTATCAAATATATCTTATAATCGGCAATGAAATGTGATGATTTTTTAAAAGAAATCTGATTACAGGTTTTTAAATATGTGTCAATATCAGAGGTTAAACTCGAACTTAAACTACAAAAGGCATAAATCGAAGTAAAAAATCTGAAGTCAAAAAGAATTTTCGGAAAATGAACACAATATGCCAAAATTAAGGAAGCAGAAACATGTGTTTTACTTTCCGGAAACGCAAACAAAATATGCACCGTGGAAAAGGGATCTTTGCAGAAATATTAAGCAGATCACTTTTCTTCTGTAAGAAATATCTTGGTAATTTCTGATTGAAAACCTACTTGACTTGATAGGGGTAAGTGTGATATTACGGTCAGTGTGATAAATAGAAAATTTAGAATAAGGCACAAATTAGTTACTAACTTTTTTTATTGCAACATGAAGATTATATCTCTCGTTATTTGTAGAAGAAAAGGTGGTTCTCATTAGTTATTGCTTTAATCAATTATTTTTGAAGAAACTGAGATTGCTTTTAGAAAACTCTCATTCATAATTATGTCATCTAGTCATTTTAATAGAATTTTATCCCACGAAACGCAACTTTTGTGGATTTTTTTTTTTTTTTAGGAATGAAGGAAGATATATTTTCCTTGAATATCTGTTGTTTTTTCGATAATTTTACATTTTCATTATTTTAAATGAAAAATTATGACAGGGTAATTAAAAATCAGGTTTCAAAGTAATAGCCCAGGCATCTGGTAGTTTAACTACTAAAACACACATGTTCAGTAATATTTTTATTGAGAAAGCTTCGTTAAGAGATCCTTTTTGACATTCAAAGTCTCCAGAACAGATCAATTGCGACAACGGTTTTTTTTTTAAAGTTCCAAAAGTTACTTTTGCGTTCACGGATCATTTCCATTGAATTGCAGAGCAAAATATCCAACGAGAAAAAGAAATATGGCAGAAGTATGAAAAAAATTTTGAAAAAAAATAATCTGCTATCTCTAATAGACTCCAAGTTATGGTATTTTGAAAAATCCCGACTTTTTTTTAATTTTCATCTGGAAATCACTGAATTTCAAAAAACACTGCGTACATTTGTACCTCATTACTGTATGGAAAAGTGTTCCACAGGTGAGTGAAAGTAGACTCAATTTGCTGTAATTTCAGAAAAAGGGTATTGTCCTGCCTGTAATAGGTTTTTTTCGTAATAGGTCCCTTAAAGTTGACAATTTTTGCCTGTTTTTTGGGGCAAAAACGTGGAGTTCCGTTTTTCAAAATAAATCGCGCCAGGTTCAATTTACGTCGATGATGCCAGAGGATGCAGTAAAGTTTATGAACATCTGCGTAAATAAAAAAGAGAAGGTCTTTTAGTCCCATTATTTTGGGAATTTCAAGGTTTCGAAAATTCAATTTTTTTGCATTTTTAACTTAAAACTTAAAAGTTGTGCTTTTGGATAATAAATCGTTTGTTGTGAATCCGACGAAGAAATTCCTATAAAATGAATGAAAGTGAAATAAATTTTGCATTAATTGAAAAAAAAGTGTTCTAGCCCTAATAGCTTACGAGTTATATCCATGGAAAATGGAGTCTTTGTATATACAGGCACATGGACACCCTGAAGTAGAACTAGAGCGTTATTTCTACATTTTTATCCCAAGTAAGTGTGTACACAATTCATTGCTAATGTATAATACGTCTTTTGCCATTGATAAACAAATAACTGTTATAACAAAATCTTGCTATCACGAGTGCTATCACGAGTTGTCCGCTTGTTTACTCTAGTCCGATCTCTGATTATAAGTATGAACAAAAAGAGCAATTGAGTTCAGTTGAATTCGCTTTCTGATACATGGATTTTTACCGCGGCCATTCATTTATTTCAGACACATAATGGTGCATTAAATGGTGTGCACGCCATGAGTCCACCGACTTCCACTGTTTTTCTCTCAAGGTGGCAACAGTATAAAGTATCATCGAAAGTGATTTCTTCTCTGCATGTAATGCCATACTTACCTCCAGGACGCTTGTCATTCACAGTGAATGCTCTATAAACTGTAAATAATATGCTGTGACCATTTTTTACAATAAAAATAAGAAAAATAACTGAAATGTAGTATTATTTGGTACGGTCACGGAAACAGCCTGGCGCCATCTGTTTCCTAAAAGTAGCAATTCCTGATGGATGAATTCCGCTTGTTTACACGCGATTGAAAATATATAAATGTATACTGAAAATAAGAGTTTAACTATCAGATACCGAGAGTGTATGTAGGAAAACTGATAAAATCTCGATTTAGGGAAAAAACTTATGCTCGAGTTTATTGAACGGTTTGATCTGAGTTGAGTTTTGAATTTCTCTGTATATGACAGATCTCCTCTAGCATTACAAATATCCCATAAAGTATTTCAATACTCTTGTTTTTCGAAAAATAAATACTAAGGTATCTGGAAAAATTATTGTGTTAATTGGGTAAGTAATATTATATATATTTGCATATTTATGCAATCCATTATTTTTGTGAAAGTAATGCTAGTTCTCATATTTTGAGGTTAGAAAGTTTCAATATCCCAGAATATTTATAGAGTATATTTTATTTTAATTTAAATGACATTGAGTATTTTATTAGTTGTCTTGAGTTTAAAGTGACGCTCTTTTTAACAATTCGCTATGTATGTATACCATTAAGCCATTTCCCTTTCGGGGTAGGCGTGACACTACCCGATTCGGGTAGTGTTTCTAGGTTGATAACTTGTAGTAAATAACTACAAGTGTGGGCTCACCACACCCACGATGTGCCAACAGCACTCAGTTTTCTCGAATGGTCACCCATCCAAGTGCTAACCGCGCCCAACGCTGCTTAACTTCAGTGATCTGACGAGAACTGGTTTTTTCAGCGTGGTATGGCTGTTGGCCATAAGTTAGTTGGCTATGTTATGTGAAAAAACTTTTCGAAACAAAATTATTTAAACAAATGGAATTTGTTTGAATAATTGAAAATTAATTAACCAATTTTCATAAATATTCCACTAGACGAATAGAAATAATTTTAAGTAAGAAAGAAAAACGAGAATAAAGTTCTCAATAGATCGATTTCATGAAAAATTGACATTTTTGGTTTTAAGGGTAGTTTTCAGGGACCCGTGTGGGTGTGTTAGGGGTGTCAAACCCACATGTATGATACATGAAATTCTTCGTTGGATAATTCTCAACAAGCCTCTATACTTTCCCGTAAAATTGTCACAAACGCTGAAAAATTATTCCAAAAACTTAAAAAAGTGATTTTTGCCCCATTCATTTTACGTGGGAAACCAAGTCCAAACCGGCACCTGTTAAAATAAAAAAAATGAAATAGGGAATTTCTTTTTTCGGATTTGGAATCAAATGGGGGGATCGTTGCCCTCTTAAAAATGTTAAGTTCATAAAGTTAAGGTAAATGTTTACAGAAACCTTACAAAATACATAGTATCTATAGTATAGTAAATTTACAAAATAGCAATATTTATCAAAAGGAAAATTGAAAGCAATCCTACATGTAATTATTTACTTGAATTTTTCACAGTGAGTGTCCCGTATCTCATTTCTAATTTTTTTTGTTTTTAACATAAAGAAAAATGTTAGGAAATTTATAATTATAGATTTCCCTAATACTTCTCTTTATGTTACAATATATTTTTTATTTAATAAACACCTGTAATTTAACGTCGAATGGGGGAGAACTAACAGACGTTTGTCTGATAACGCTGCACTTAATTTTGCTAATTCCATTTACTGCTAAACTTTTTCCCTTATTGAGTGTTTCAGGATGAAAATCGATAGAATGACTTATAGCTTGAAATCCTCTTTTAATTAAAATATTCATCATCAATCCGCTTGTTTGCATTCGACCGGTAATTTTTAAGGTTATGTGCATAACTGACAACGAAACTAGAACGGGTTTAGCTGAAGTGAAAAGACAAATTTTTCATGAAATCTTTTTGCAAGAAAGTTTCCTCTATTATTTTGCTTCGTTTTGAAAAATATTATATACGTTTTCAAAGCAATCATTTATGTATTTATTATATTTAAAAACAATGCACACGCGCTAACTTATGTTAATTTCAAACTTCTATCGATCAGGGAGTTTAGGCTTTGGCCGCCGCGGGCGCTGCCTGTCATATCCAGTAAATATCAAGGTCATGTCCGTACCCAATTGGGAGATACTGTTCTTGCGATCATATGCTGAAATTACCTATGCTCCTAGTCATTGCAGCATGTATAAAGTAACTGATTAGTTGAAAGTAATTATATATCAAAGGTAATTCATTAATTAACAAAATTTACAAATAAATAATGTGATGAATTAATTTGTATGGAAATACTCATTTTCACACCACTCGGGAGGTGATTTATTTTATGAAATTATTTAAATAACTTCCATTAAAAACCAATTTATTTAATTACTTCTTTATTTATTATTCTTGTTAATTAATGAATTACATTTTATATGTAATTACTTTCAACTAATCAATTACTTACTTATGCTGCAATGACTAGGAGCACACGTGATTTCAGCATAAGATCGCAAGAACAATATTTCCTAATACTACATTCCAGTTATTGTTCTTATTTTTATTGCAAAATAATGGTCACAGAATATTATTTACAATTTGTAGAACATTCACTGCGAATGACAAGTATCCTGGAGGTAAGTATGGGATTAAATGCCATCGACGTAAATTGAACCTGGCGCGATTCATTTTGAAAAAACGGCACTCTCCATTTTTGTCCCTAAAAACAGGCAAAAATTGTCAACTTTGAGGGGCCATAACACTTACCTATTACAGACATGTTTTTTCTAGAACTTTGATCAATTCTTTGACGTAATGCCTTGGCTATAAGTGTGATATCCGTTTTTTCTTTTTCATTATGAAAGACGAAAATCTGTCAACAGTTCGAGGTTAGTTGGAGAGGTTAATTAATGACCTCATTTTTGCAATAAAAATGTATATATATATATATATATATATATATATATATATATATATAATAATGATTGGTAAATAGCATTTTAATATGCATATAAATTTACGCAAACGAGTCATTTATGAATCAATTTAGAAATCATACAATTTGAAATAGGTAAGTCTTTCAATTTCACTGAACCTTAATCACAAATACAAATTTTTATTTTTATTAATATTCTTATAAATTATCGAAGATTAAAAGAAAACATAAATTATAAGAATCAGTGGTTGTTTCATTAATAGTTACGAAAGTACAATCCTATAAAAATGTAGATATTAGTTTTTTTTCCGCGTATCACACTTACCCGTAATTACGAAAAATCTTAAATCGACCCTACTTTAAAACTCATTAAAAATGGAATTTCTAAGGAAAAACCTTGTTTCATCGACTTCTTGCAGACCATTTATTCAGTATTGTACAAAAAATTACGTTTCGGAATCAGACCGATTCCCTCATCAAATTATCTTTAACATTTCGCAGATAGTTTGTTAGTAGTATCTTGGTACCAATTATATGTACGGATAGATGAAATCGAACATTTTTTCAAAAAACGTGTTCAAATAGTCGTTCTCAATATAAAAAGTAATGCTCATTTTTTTTAAATAAATAGGACCTTTGCGATGAAGAAGTATGTAGAATTTAAATAATTCTTCTTCATCACAAAGGTCCTATTTATTAAAAAAATAAGCATTACTTGTTATATTGAGAACGACTATTTTAATACGTTTTAAAAAAAAAATTCGATTTCATCTATCCGTACATATAATTGGTACCAAAATACTAACAAGCTATCTGCGAAATGTTGAAGATAATCTGATAAGGGAATCGGTCTGATTCCGAAACGTCATTTTCTGGTACAATACTGAATAAATGGTCTGGAAGAAGTCGATGAAATAAGGTATTTCCTTACAAATTCCAATTTGTTATTTCCCAGACGTTAAATTAAGAACATTTTCATCCCGAAGTTCTTTTCATATAATATCAGTAAAAATGATATTGTGAGCCTAGAACCATAGTTAGATCCCAGATCCCTTATCTATATCACTTTTTTTACCAAAATATGTTAATGAGTTTGTAAACATTTTAACCTATTATTCGTAAACCACAATTGAAGAGGAAACCAATTTCATACTCATCTGATAAAGCCTCAAGGTGATATCTCCATAGAATTGGCCATAATTTGAACACTGAAGTTCTATCTTAAAATTCAATAATTTATTACACCGAAATTATGACATTCTCAAAGTTAACTCTTGTAGCAGTATTCTGAAAATTCTTACAAAGTCGTAGATAACACCATATGGTTCTAGGTTCACGATATATAAGAGTCTATTAAACTCACTTGAAAGTATCTAATTATTCATTCATATTGACGACCCTTCTTGGAACCTTTTACTTTTCATTAGTAGTATATTGTATACCTAGAAGGCAAACAACAGTCTTTTTATCCCTTCGTGAATTTGCAATAACGGGACGTAGACGAGTGCGAGTGAATTCACTTTTACTTTATTTTTCTCAAAATCGAGATTTTAGTGGTTAAGTCCTTTTTTGACGCGCGGTTCAGTTACCTATTATGTATTTTAATGAAGGGCTTTCATTACTACTCACAGTGGGCTTTTATTGAGTTCAACCCAATAGGGCTTGCACCTCTGGTTTTCCTACTGAAAACTTTTCAGTGATGCCGTGCGATAATTTTGAGAGCAAGAAGAACATAATCGTTGAAGGAATTGTTTAATAACTTAAATGATTTCCATTTCGGAAGAACAACTACAGGTGATTCTAGATTTCACAGGTAAGTATATACTGTTTTTCAGGTAAAATAGTTTAAGATTTGTTGATATGAACGACTTCATTAACAGACGGGCTATATAATCTACTTCTCCTATTTAGGAGCTAATATGAACAAACAAATTTTTACCGAAATTTTAGTGTAAATGAAACTCAGTGAATAAAATTTAGTGAAATCAAATAAATATAATAGTCTCTCTTACCATTTGTACTCTGTCAAGGATTAGAGAGTCACCATAAATGGAGCTAGGATTAAGTCCAGGTCTTCGATTATTCATTGTTTTATATCTGATATCACTACTCGATCCTTGCAAAGGAATGATGTCGATCGACGGATTCAGTTTTGTCACTTTATTCATGTCTATTTCATGTGCTCAAATCGTCAGATAAAGAAACATTTTGAGTTGATCCTGCAGAAAATACAAACTATTAATAATTAATAATAACACTGTGAAATTTTGTTTTTAAACAGTTTAAATTACACATAGGGCTTAAGGTTAATATCAATTAAGTGAAAATAAAGGGAGAAATAATTTTTCGGCCATGCGATCTAATAAAATTCAATTTTAACTTAGATTTTAAATAAGATTAATAAAAGGGTTAGCCATTGTAAAAATGCACGCCTGTGATTTGTACTTATATTAATTCCATAATTTATCGTCAATCTAGAAAGATTATTAGTATTACATTGTACGCCAAGTGTGGTAAGTGCGTCTTTATAACCGAGCGTGATGTTTGCCGGAGGTAATTTCTGTGAACACGCGATTCGTATAAAGACGTACTAGCCGTGGTACACATGATATTTTATGCAAATAATGTTTACTATGGGCTTTTGGAGGAATTTAGATTTTAGCGGCCCAGATTGGGACGCAGAGAGCGAAGCCCCATCGGAGGGTTCAGGGATTCAGAGCCCCCCACTAAAGAAAAAGAAGAAATAACAAGAAAAGAACATTGCTGCTTCACACAGCTCGAGTGAGAACGTTTTATCGCAACCACTTTTCTCCATTTCGGCACAACACTTTAACTTCTGCTTCACTGCTTTGACAAACAAACCTTTTTTATAGACGTAGAATTTAAATTTTTACTTTAATTTGCATGTTTGATTTCTCAGATGATAGTATGGTTATGGATCGTTACTCAGGACTTGGCTAGTAGGCATATAGATGGCAGCACTTCATATACGCTCCATGATTGCTGGATGATTTATAACCCTGTATTTCAGGGAAATAATGGTACTTTATGTCCCTATCGAAATAAAGTATACCCCCCCCCCCCACAAACTCCTTTCACCGGTTAGTAAACGGGAACTTACCACTCGCAAAATAGCTGGCGTAAAGCACCCATAACAAGCATTTGTTGAATAAAATAATATAATATCAAAATGTTAGTACAGGCTGAAGACAAAGATTCTGATTACGATAACAAATACAAAACTTTGCATAGTGCCTTACATTTCTAAGGTGCACTTCATTTATTTGATGAATAAAATAAAAATACCAGTATTTCTAAATTTTCTCTGCTTATGTTATTTATTTTGTTCTACAAATATACTTAAAACCTCATAATACTTAGCTCCTATGGGAAAACTTGTTTTAATTTCCCAATCTTATTTGACAGAAGATAATCGTACGGCTGAACAGATGAATAGTCAAAACACTGAACGCGTCCAGCCGAAAGGTACTAGCGACGCGACTAGCCGGATACCAAAGATAATTTTACTATTCGTGCGGGCCGCACACAGCCTACATTACATAACCTTTGTGTGTTGTAAATAATTATTAATTAGTATTACTGGACCATTAAGGGTACAGTTTAATTGTTTTTTTTAAACTTGTTCTCGAGTGAACCCGACTTTTCATCATCAGCCACGGACTACGTCAAGTGCCTGATGAGATGATGATGTTATGAATTAATTTAATACGATGCTTGAAATCTCTTGCGAAGATGTTGTAGTAGGTACAAAATTAAGAGCATGGCCGCGAGCGTTGAAGGTGACATTAAACCCCTGAATGCTTTCTTAGAGCTACCATCTGCCACTAATGTTATTTAAGTAATGTTATTAGTTGCTCTGTGGAGAGAAGATCGTTGTGTGTGATCGGTACTACATCTTTCTTGACTTCGTGATAGGAGCGCATCACAGATTTATCGTCTTGGTGTATCCAGAGGAAGCGCTCCCGTGGCACATTCATAGAAGTGGTCGATTGGGGGCTCCCAACCGAAGCATCCTCCACGAGCGCAGATCATGGTCTGCCGTACGGCATGCTTTAGTCCCCAGCGGCGGTTCCAAGGGTGCCCCGAAGATCCTCGGAAAGCGACCATCGTTTTGATATACTAGGTGAACTCTCCATTTTTTATGGGTTTTGGTGTTATTCTTAGTCCCTTTTCTCTTCGTTAAATGCCTGTCCAGGATAGGAACTATTATTTCGTGACAATTATTATTATTATTATAGACAGGATGGTTCATTTAAGTCCCGTAGCACTGCGGTTTGATCTACTATACTATACCTTTCTTATTTAAAAACCCAGGTAAAACAGAGGCCTCCCTACTCCTCGTTCAATATAGGATAGATAGGAGAAGTCGGAGGATAACAATATAGTAAGAGAGGAGTTAGACGAGGAAAGGTAAAATGACAAAACAATAAAGAAGATTAGGTAAAGAACACCACTCGAAAGAAGACCAGAGGGGAGTAGTCAGGGAGGAGGGAAAAAAGTGAGAGAGAAGTGGGAGAGAAGTGGGAGGGATGGGGTACTCTCTGGAAGGTCGAGAAAGAGAACAGAGAATGTAAAAGAGAGAGATGAAATGAGTTTGCTTAAGGAGAGGATCAGGAAATTAGAGTGCGGGAATGAAAATAAGCAGGAGGAGGGAGTAGGAGACGTAGGGAAGGGGGACGACATGAAACTACGGAAGGAAAATGAGAGAATGTGCATACGACTGAATGAAATAGAAATAAAACCAGAAGGAGGTTGCCGAAAGCTGAATGGCACCTGAGTCAGGTGTCTCAAATGTCCAAGTACTGAGGATCTACCATCACACACTGAATAAGTCAAAGCTCCTGACAATCAAGCAGTATTTTGTTGACAAAATACGGATGTTATCTAACGTAAGGAAGAGAATACAGAAGAGGGAGGGATGGGTCAGGGAGAATCAACCATTTCTCGCTGACCCATCGCGCCTCTTCAGCGATCTCCCTGTTTCTGTCAAAAACCACCCAAGCCCAACGAGGTAGAGACTTTTCGGAGAGAGGTATACAAGATCCCGAAAACACTGGAGTTGAAAGAAGATACTAATAATATCATCCGTTTCAAGGAGTTTTGCGCTAACCTCATAACACCTGAGGAGGAATGTCCATCAATCACTGCCTTAGGGGGCACGAACCAATTTTCCGCTGCAGGACCAGATGGAATCGAGAACTTCTGGTGGAAGAAGTTTACTTCTATACACTAAAATCTGGCCCGCATATTCACCTCACATTCAAAGTGGGAGACGCCCATTCCGCACTGGTTGGTGTTAGGACGCACTATACTCCTACCGAAAAAGGCGACTTATCAAACCCAGAGAATTACAGGCCAATAATTTGTTTGAACGCGCTGTATAAGATGTTTACAGCTGTCCTAAACGACAGGATTGTTTGAAGAATTGAGCCTGCGTGGAGAGAGATATACCAACAACGTGGCTCGTAAACAGGTGTAGTAGGCTGCCGAGAAAACCTGCTAATTGACAGATGCGCCTGCAAAGATGCAGCAGCCCATCAGCGCGTCTTGTCAATGGCCTGGATTGTCTACCGGAAAGCTTTCGAGTCAACCTCTCATTGACTTATCATCTCTCTGTTGGAAAGCTTGAAAGTTCATCCGCATATAGTGAGATACATAGAGAGATTAATGCCCCTTTGGGAAACTAGATTTACTATCTCATCTGGAAATTATCGTGTGACAACGAACAACGTCACCTTCCAGAGGGGCGTCTTTCTGGGCGATACCATGAGGTCTCTGCTCTTTTGAATCACACTTCTGCCTCGATCTCTCGCACTACGCAATTCTTCTGGATACCTCTGCGGCGACACAAATCATCGCAAGCATAAGGTCACTTATGTATTTTATATGGATGACCTGAAGATCCATGTTTCTGGTGCAAGCAAACGTCAACTTCCTTTAAATATCCTCAAGGGATACAAAGGAGAAATTGGTATGGACTTTGGATTGGACAAGTGTGCCAATATTAATCTGAAGAAATAAAAGATTACTGGCATTCCCGAGAACACTGAACTTGTGGATATAAGTTTAATTACACATCTTGATACTGGAGAGACCTATATATACCTAGGCGTGCCTCAAAGCCGCATTCAGGCCGTAACATCAGTGAAGGACTCTCTCCGAAGCAGATACAAGCATCTTCTTTGACAGATTTGGTCTTCAAATCTATCAGCTTGGAAACCCGGTATCTGGGACTAGCATGATTGCCGTTCCGGTTCTACTCTACTCGTTTGGGGTAATTCAATGGACGAAGAACGAGCTGATGGCCCTTGATATCGCCGCGCGTAAGATCATGCATATGCATTAGAGCTTGCACATCAATTCGTCCGTTCCGCGATTATACATCTCACGCCGTCAAGGCGGACGCGGACTTTTGAATCTCCTATGTCTTCATAACCGAATTTGTCTGAGTACAGCTTACATCGTTGCAAACGGCAGAGATCCTCTCCTAAAAATCGTCTGGAAACACGAGATGATTGGCAAAGGAGCGTTCCTTTGCAAAGCCGCGGAGTAGGCAGCCGAGACTCTTGGCCTGAATCTTAACATCAGAGGTGAGGAAAGTGCCCTTACTTCTAAAAGCCGAAGTAAGAAAGCAGAGGTTAAAAAATTCCGCCAACAGCTACTCGACAAAAAATTTACGGAAACTTTCACAGAAATGTAGATCAAACTTTTGTTTTCCTCAGACCATTAGGACTTAATTCAAGTACAGGGGTTTTCATGATATCAGGGTGTTTAACTCACGCGGGAGCGACGTATCTCTACAGACATAATGCGGCCCTAAGAGTGCTTTATTGCCATCTTTGTCATTTTTACGGCGTTGGGCGCGACCCTTCCCTGCCGAACGCTCCAAGGGAGATGAGAGTGAATTGTCCAAAACGAGATGTGCCAAATTTTCTGGAACTACGATTTTCGGACAGCAGTCTCCATTGCAAACTCGAGGCCTGACATCGTTCTCCAAGACTTCGAGAAACGAACTATATTCGTGATCGAATTCTGGACTTCGGTCGACTACAACATCACTGCCAAGGAGAAGGAAAAGGACGAGAGCTATCAAAACTTTAAAAGGGAGTTGCAACGACCGTACCCAAAATATTCGGTTAAAGTAATTGTCCGTATGATCGGTGCTCTCGGAGGTGCGAAACTATCACTGGTTTGTAACCTTGGGTCGCTTCGTGTTCTCAAGATAACACGAGGGTTTCGCCGGCCTGTCGTTGTGATTTCGTCGTGCCCTGTGGCCACTCACTGAGAGCCGGTGTCATTTTCATAGATGGCAGTTGCTCCCAGTGGGACCCTGCGGTGGTCTTTCTTTATTTCGGCTTTTAGAAGTGAATCATCTAAATGGAGTAATGCACTTTCTTCACTCCTAATGTTAAAACTCAGGCCAAGGGTCCCGGCCACCTGCTCCGCGACTTTGTAAAGGAACGCCCCTTTGCCAATCATCTCGTATTTCCGGACAATTTTTAGGAAAGGATCTCTGCCATTTGAAACAGTGTAAGCTGTACTGAGAACAATTCGGTTATGAAGACATTGGAGATTCAGAAGTCCGCGTCCGCCTCGACGGCGTGAGATGTGTAATCGCGCAACAGACGAATTGATATGCAAGCTCTTATGCATATGCATGCAGATACCTTGTTCAACGCCGACATATTTAAAGAGACTCCTTCACTGATGTTACATCCTGAATGCGGCCACCACCCCACATGCTGTGGCTCCAGGGGCGCCCCGGCGATCCTCGGGAAGCGACAAGCGTTGACGGTAATGATGATGATGATGGGTTTTGGTGTTCCTCTTAATCCCGTTCATCTGCGTTCTCTGCCTGTCTGGCATGGCAAGCCATGTCAGTAGCAGTGCTACCGCCAACAATGCCGTCAAAGTCATGAGAGGAAAGCTCAAGTCCTACCGCGACGCCAACGCGAGAACACCTTCGGTAGGATTTTATTATTATTATTATATATTATTGTTTTGCGGTTAATTGTTTATAAGGCCGTAATTAACAAATTTTTTGAATTAAGAGCAAATTTAGAAGAGATAAAAAGCCAGATAAATACGGCTGCGAAGTACTATGGACGTATTCCCTATTGGTGTATTTATTTGTGCTCATTTCATGAGCATTTTGCTTTCTCATAAGTATCAAATAAATTTGCCTCCTCATAGAGGGAGGTTTATTGGTGTATTTATTTGCGCTCAATTTATGAGCATTTTTCTTCCTCATAAGTATCAAATAAATTTGCCTCCTCATAGAGGGAGGTTTTCCTTAACAAACGCAAAAAATGGATACTTTCAATATTTTTAAAGCTTATGTTTCTGTATTTCCAAAAATTTTATTTTCAGAAAATAAGAGGATTAAAACCTCATAGAAACAACGTAACTTTTCTTAAAACTTTCTGAGTTGAAAAATTTAAAAACGATAAGTTGTGGTAGATCAAGAAAAGTTCTTAATTTTGGCAATCGATGCGTCTCGAAGACGCGAACAAATATATACATTATAGTTGTATACCCATTATTAAAAAAGTTTTCCTTATAACAACAAGATAAACAACATATTTTTTCAACTTATAAATCGTTATTGCTAGATCATAAGAGGTTATAGAAGGTTCGACAATAGGTCATTAAACGAGTCTCGAAGACGAGAACAAATATGTCAGATACAGTACTGTAGAACTCCTAATATGAACAAAATTTTTCTCATATAAACAGAATACACAAATTATTTTCAAACTTTATAAACGAGTACTGGTTGGTCATAAAAGGCTCACCAATAGGTGAATCGATGCGTGTCAAGGACACAAACAAATACTCTACATGTAATATTTTCGTGTTTTGAATATCAAAAAGGTTTTTTTCATATAAAAAGAATAAACCATTTTTTTAAAATCATAAATCGGTACTGGTGGATCTTAAAAGGTTTATCAATTGATGCGTCTCAAGAAGGCGAACAAATACACTGAATACAATATTGTCATATTTTGAATATCAAAAAAGTTTTTAAAATTTAGTAATTTTAAATGAGATTAAATCATAATTCAAAATCCTATTTAACGTCCAATACTCAAGTTAGTGTATAGAATTCAGAATTCAAGTATGATATAATATAATATAATTAAATTCTAGTATGATTAATTACATTTAGCAATAGGTTTTCACGAATCTTGACTTTCCCTTTTTTCTGTTGTATTTATAACGGATTTGCTTTTTGACCCACACTTAGATATCAGGTATGGAGGAGAGAGCGTCGTTGTTTCGTCGCTTTTCCACCTGCTCTAATTTTTCTTACCTTGATGAGGGTACTGTATGAGCACTGAAACGTTGGTAAATATTATAAATGCTTTTATATTGTGATTTCATAATAATCAAAATAAAAAAGACGAAAGTAATAAAAAAAAGAAGGAAGGGGTTTTGGTTGGCTGCCTTCTTATTTTTCATTCCTCTTTTTTATTTCTGTCTAAAGAAACCAATTTTTTTGTTTTAACGAATTGCAATAGGAGCATTTTCAGGAATTCTATACAACATTTTTGAAAGTTCATAAATCGGTACTGGTAGGTCATAAAAGTTTCAACAATAGGTCGATCGATGCGTCTCAGAGACGCGAACAAGTACGCTAGATATCGTATTGTTGTATTTTGAAGATCAAAAAGGTTTTTCTTATATAAACAAGGTAAAATTTTTCTTTTTAAATCTCTAAACGCAAGAAAAAACTACTTCTAAATGGTTAATCCAGCTCAAAATCCTATCAGAGCTGGATATTAATCGGAGCTACACTTCATTCAAATTTCATGATCGTAGCTCTTTTACTTTTCGAGATATGGTGAACAGAAAAAAGTTACACACACATACACACACGGACCTTTTTTTAAATTTTTATTGTCGAGCTCCTGGCGTCGAATTATATCAAAATATGTAAAACAAAGTATATTTAAAAATTTAGGTCATTACAAACCTCCCTCTATGAGGAAGCAATAACTGAAAAGAATCGAAAATCTCAATTGTAAAATTGCAACTGGGATAGACCAAAGATTTTTTTGTAGTTAATTGTTTATAAGGCCGTAATTAGCAAATTGTATGAATCAAGAACAAATTTAAGAGAGATAAAAGTTTTTCTTTGTGCCTGATTCAAGTAACGCGAATAAAAAGATCAGGTTCAGTAAATGTAGGAATTTGTTGATAACAATTGTTATTAACAAAAGAACAATGTTTACAGAATGGTAACAGAGAGAAATATTATGAGGAAGATATCAGATAAATAACTAAAAAAATCGAAAATCTTCACTGTACAACTGCAGCTGGGACAGACCAAAGATTATTTTGCAATTAATTTTTTATAAGGCCATAGTTAACAAATGATTTGAATTAAAAGAAAATATAGAAGAGACAACGTTTTTGTTTTTTATTTAATTTTTAAAATACGTTTAAAAACGTTATGTCATAGACCTTGTACAATGTACAAAAAGTCTTTTATTAAGAAGTTCAAAAAATTGCACACGTAGTTATTAAAGAAGGATCAATTTTAACACTTATATATTAACAAAAGTTTTAGCTCTGACATGCCGATGCAAATATATCAATTTTAGTGCAAATTCAATTGTTTATAACGCGCTAACATGAAAACACGTCGTTGCACCAGATTTCGAAAAAGTAACCTTGACATTCATAATCAGGGGACTTTTGCGCACTTTTTAAGCCAAAGTTACTGCGTCGCACTTTTAGTGCATATAGAAGTGTTTCTGGCTACTCGGTGATCAGATTTTATGAGGTTTTCGCAAATCTCCTGGAAGCGGATGATATTCTTAGTATCTTCTTTCCACTCCAGTATTTTCGGGATCTTGTATACCTCTCTCCAAAAAGTCTCTACATCGTTGGGCTTTGGTGGATTTTTTACAGAACCAGGGAGATCACTGAAGAGGCGCGATGGGTCAGCGAAAAACTGTTGATTCTCCCTGA
>CAKNYM010047223.1:3089-16139 GCA_932195095.1 Andricus curvator | reverse complement strand
ATATATACCATTAAGCTATTTCCCTTTCAAAGAGCCTCTAGGGGTAAGCGTGACACTACCCGATTCGGGTAGTGTTTCTAGGTGGATAGTTTCTTGTAGTAAATAACTACAAGTGTGGGCTCACCACACCCACGGCCGCCAACAGCAACGCAGTAGTATCAGACGGTCACCCATCCAAGTACTAACCGCGCCCAACACTGCTTAACTTCAGTGATCTAACGGGAACTGGTGTTTCCAGCGTATATATATATATATATATATATATATATAATTTGAAAAAAGAGTTAAACAACCACCGCAGGGTCCCACTGAGAGCAACTGCCATCTAAAAAATGACACTGGATCCCAGTAGAACCACGGTAAATCACACCCATGGCCACGTTTCACAACCGTGAGATGGATGGTCACAGGGCACGATGAAATCACAACGACAGGCCGGCGAAACCCTCGTGTGTCTTGAGGACACGAAGCGACCCAAGGATAACAGCTTTCTGCATCCATCTCGCTAGTGCCTTGGCATATTTTTGGCACGCGTGTATGGCTTTCAGGTTACGAACCAGTGATAGTTTCGCACCTCCGAGAGCACCTATCACAAGGACAATTACTTGTACCGAATATTTTGGGTACAGACGTTGCAGCTCTCTTTTAAGGTCTTGATACCTCTCCTCTTTTTCTTTCTGCTTGGCAGTGATGTTGTATTCGGACGGAGCCGAGAATTCGATCACGAATATAGTTCGTTTCTCAAAGTCTTGGAGAACAATGTCAGGCCTCGAGTGCGCAACGGTGACTGCTGCCCGAAAATCGTAGTTCCAGAAAAGTTGGCACTTCTCGTTTCGGACAATTGACTCTACCTCCCTTGGAGCATTCGGCAGGGCAGGGTCGCAACCAACACCGTAAGAGCGACAAAGATGGTAATAAAGCACACTTAGGGCCGCATTATGTCTATAGATATACGTCGTTTCTGCGTGAGTCGGACACCCCGATAGTATGTGTTCTAGGTACTCAGCGTGTGCATGACACGCTCTGCACCTATCACTGGGAACTTCTTGACGTAAACTGCGGTCACGGTATACCAAGGTGGAAATAACAACGTCCTGGCATACGAAAATGAAACCCTCTGTACCTGAATTAAGCCCTGATGATCTGAGGAAAGCAAAAGTTTGCTCCTTCGACAAGGACTGTCTTTCTACATTTCTGTGAAAGTTTCCGTGCATTTTCTTGTCGAGTAGCTCTTAGTGAAATTTTTCAACATCTGCTTTCTTTACTTCGGCTTTTAGAAGTGAAGCATATAGATGGAGTAATGCACTTTCCTCAGTTCTGATTTTAAAATTCAGGCAAAGGGTCTCAGTCGCTTACTCCGCGGCTTTGTAAAGAAACGCTCCTTCGCCAATCATCTCGTGGTTCCTGACCATTTTTAGGAGAGGATCTCTGCCATTCGCAACGATGTAAGCTGTACTTAGAACAATTCGGTTACGAAGACACTGGAGATTCAGAAGTCCGCGTCCGCCTTGACGGCGGACTACCTTGTTCAACGAAGACAGATTGGAAGACCAAATCTGTCGAAGAAGATTCTTGTATCTGCTCCGGAGAGACTCCTTCACTGACGTTACGTCCTGAATGCGGCTTTGAGGCACGCCCAGGTATATATGTATATATATATATATATTATTTCGATCAGAGATCAAAGATACCAGAAAGTATAACCTAAAAATACACATGAATAAGTATTGCGCAAACTCTGTCAGTCCGCGGTTGGCAGCTCTAAACTTGATTCTAAAGAACAGGTGGCAGGGCCGGAGAAATGTGTTGAGCCCAGTTGGGTAGCTTTGCAGGACGCGGGCGTGAGCAGGAGGAGGCGGAAGGTCTTTGTTATTATTGCCTTTGTTTTGTTCGAATTTTCAGGTGGGTAATTACCCACCTTCAGAAATTTCAAGTGGGTAGTACTGCCCACCGTACATAGTGCTTCCGCCTGCCCTGATAGGTGGCAAATAGAAATCCAACCAAAAGATGTATAGAGAATGTTGCTTCAGAATTCGAGAAGCTCCTTTCAATATAATCGTAACCTCTTTTTTATGAATGGATAATATTTATCAAAAATATACCTCTTTGAATATAGCCAACTTTGAATAATAATTTCTAAATATTTTGAGTGTAATTTAAAAAAAGACCTAGTTTGAATCTTTGTGAGTGCACATTCATAGTTTCAGAAAAAAGCGCGAAATTGCTATGGGGCTTCATCCCAAGAAAATTACAGCAGAAATTGCGTTCTAAACGAAAACTATTTGATACAAAATTAACCCTCATTCACCAAAATACAATCGTCTTTAAATATTACAAAATAATTTGTAGTTGCTTGACTAAAAGATTAGGTACTCTCCTTTCATGAATGAGAGCAAGTGAGAGCAACAAAGTACGAAACTGTGGAGTACCTCCACACTACACAGTGGACCAGGAGAACCGGTTCTGTGGCCAAAAGTCGACAAACACATCAAAATGTACAACAATGAATTCCAAGGATACCTATATATGGTTTTCGAGGGTGTTGATTTTGAATCTAAAGTCATAATTTCAAAAAACAAAATGAAAAAGCCAATATGGCGGACACGCATTTCACAAAATTATTGGATCTACTTGACACGTGGCATCTAGGGGTTTTCGAAGGCGCTGATTCTGAATCTGAAGTCATATATACAAAAAACAAAATTGCGGATCCAATATGGCGGACAAGTATACCATTAAGCCATTTCCTTTTCAGGGTAGGCGTGACACTACCCGATTCGGGTAGTGTATCTAGGTGGATAGTTTCTTGTAGTAAATAACTACTACAAGTGTGGGCTCACCACACCCACGGTGGGCCAACAGCACGCAGTATTCTCGAATGGTCACCCATCCAAGTACTAACCGCGCCCAACGCTGCTTAACTTCAGTGATCTGACGAGAACTGTTTTTTTTTATTCGATCTATTTGAAACATGGTATATAGGGGGTTTAGCGGGCGCTGATTCCGAATATGGAGTCAAAATTAAAAAAAAAAAACACATTTGACGGCCCAATATGGAGAACGAAATTGATAAAAAATATTTTTTTTTTTCAATTCTGTACAAAAAACAACACTTCTGTCCGCAGTTAGCCTATAATTATACTAGTTGCCGGGGAATACCACGAGGAAATTGCAGTGAGATTATAAACAATGTAGTTAATTTGTGTTTATTGATCATTTTAATTTGTTTTTGGTGTATTTGTTTATTTTAATTTTTAATTATAAACACTACAGTGTTCGGGGTGCTTTCTGTGCGAATTCCCTTAGCCCCTCACGTTAAACTCTTTTTTCATCATCACCATCTGATAATTCTGTATTGCCTAGAGCAGGGCTCGCCAGAATACAGTCTTTGACTGAAAAGACTGACAGTGTCAGTAACGGAGACTAAGTCAAATAGACCCCAATAAATTATCCTCCAAGTTTTCCTTCGACTTGGTGCTAGTCACAATAGCAGCACCCCACGATACTCTTCGCGCGGGCGGTTGCTTCCCACGCGCAACCTTCCCATTGTTAGAGGATTAGATCCGGTTGAGAAAAATTAAAATTTGGTAAAATATTAATTATTAGAATTTTAATAAGTTGCATTAGCTTCATTATATTATTGCGAGAAATTCAAAAAAAGATAGTAAAAAATCGGTTCATATCTTCAATTTCTGTTGACCTATAGAGATTTAGTGTATTTTATCTTAATATTTCTTTTCGTGCATAAATTATTCAAGATACGAAAAATAGTGTCAGACAAACGTCTCCGCTCTATGGGTCCTTTAACTGATTAAGAAGAGAAATTTAAAAAAAATTTCATAATTTGAAGCTAAAGTCGGGTTCAAAGAAACTTTGTTGTGAAACATGTTTGTGCTTTTTGCACATAAACTATGAGTCAGATGCAAAAATACGCGAAAGAAGTTTTATGCATTTTGACATGATCTAACGTTTGCACTTTTCAAAATTTTCTAGCAAAAAATCTCATATTTGGAAAATTTTCGAAGTTCAACATTAAGATATACAACACCATTCAACGGAACGAAGGAACATTTGTAGTATAAGTACCAACATTTTTATTTGGAAAATAATATATGCAGTTAATGCTGAATGCTGTTCAATATTAATTTAAGATCGAAATGAAATCCACTTTCTCATGAATAATTTTATGCAATGAAAACAGAACATTAAAAATATTCATAATTCAAAAATAAGATTTCCGAAACTACCTTCTTTTCGGCTCATTAGAGACAAATACATTACAAATGAAAAAAGAGGGAGCAAAAGGAAAATGTCTTTTTTATACTACTATACTAGGGGACCAACATGTTCCGAGGTCAATTTAGACCTCCTCATCAGGGATTATTTATAGGAAAACTGCAAGGTTTGGATTAATAAAAACTTTAAAATCACAAATTACCTGCAAATAAAACAATAGATATTTCTTTAAAAATTACTTGGTCCAAATTTTGCATTCATTAGTGAAAAATTGATAACCATATAAAATTTATTTCATTATAACAAGAAAAAGAAAGGAAATATAAACACTAAATAATTTAAGCTGATCCCAATTTTTTGTTTTGTAAAATAAAATACCTCTCTGATACTTTCTGCCGTTGTAGTTGTACAAAAACTTAATATTTCAGTACAATTGCATTCACTTACTTTTAATTCTTTGAAATTTTAAAACATTAAAATAAATTTCAATTTAAATAATAAAATTTAGCGTGAAAAATTTCAAAACCTTCATTTTTCCTCTGAAATAGACGTAAAAAAGCGAGAAAGTATGATTTTTGAAGAAAAATCAATTTCTTCAAAAATTGGACGTAAAACCGTTTACCTTTCCCCGTTTCAATTTTGATAACCAACTTAAAAAATATCCATAAACGATGGATTTGCGTTTTTGGCAAAACTGTCAGGCAAACAAAAAATTGCTTACGACAAAAATGGTTTATTTCAATAACACATATAATAGCCTGGAAAACCATTCCACCTCTTCTGTATGGCTATCGGATTATTAGAAAGAATATGGTAACCCGGGTAAAGCGGGGTATATATAATCCGCTTATTGGCGCTCCTCCCTTAATTTTTCTTTTCTTAAACTTTCGTAAATTTTCTGACAGACTTTCTCTTTACCTTCAGCTCTTAAGCTCTTTAAACCTGAGTCGTGCTATTTCTTGCGATCCAAGATACCAAGATAAAGGATGTCAAATTTTGAAGGTTCTGCAGTAAATAATTTCCTTGAGAAAATTCAGTCTGTTTGTGTCGTTTCCGAAGTGCAGTTCTATTTCGGAAACTATACTACGCGACACGGTCAGTGCTAAAAGTTAAACTCTTATTTCGCGAAGTCATTTGAAGTGAAAACATGGAGTGCAATGGAAGCATGGACTTTAATAGTTCCACTTCAAGTTCCAATATATCCTCAGTTTTTGAAAATAGTGCAGAAGCAGTTATCCCAGAAAAACGAATGAAGAAGGATGACAAACGAGCACGAAATTATTATTTTTCGAATGATTGGGAAGAAGAGATGCTTCTGATTCAAATAGATCAAAGTACGTGCTATTGTCTGGTGTGTGAAAAACGTTTATTGTTGAATGAAAAAGGAAATCATAAAAGACATTTCGAGATCTTCCACTCTGAAATTGATGATTCACATCCGTTCGGAAGTTCACTGCGCGCTGAAAAATTACTGGACTTGAAAGCAGAGTATTCCAAACGCAATAAAATGGAACAAGCTCGGAATATTCTGACTCAGAATCCCCATGACTGTACTTTAGCATCATTTGACATTTCTTTTCAAATTGCAAAGGCCATGAAACCCTTTACGGACGGTGAATTTATAAAGAAAGTGATCATTGAAGCATCCAATAGGTGGTTTCCAGATGAACATAATCGACGAGAATTTTTCACTGTTGTTCAAAATACACAACTGTCTCCTGCCACAGTTACAAGGAGAGTAAATTCAATGGCAGATAACGTCCACCAGCAATTAAATATAGATTTGCAAAAATGTGCTTGCTTTTCTATTCAGTTGGACGAATCAACTGATAAATGTGATACTGCTCACAAGGTGGCCGCTTTTTTCGGTGAAAAAAATTCCCGGTCATTTCCCGGTCATCAAAAAAAATTTCCCGGTCATGCTTTTAAGCGTTTCAAAACATCTGTTTGTTTAATATTCTGAACATATCAACTTTAATTTCTGTTGAACATAACACAATCTTTGTTCATATACATAATACTGACCGATTCAGTACAAACAAAGCGATTTTTACCCACTATCAAGGAATAATTGCTCGAGCTTATTTCATTAACGGGGCAAACGATGACGGAAGCTCACGATGTCCCACTAGAGAAACTGGTCGCTATAACTACGGATGGCGCTCCGTCAATGACGGGACAATTAACCGGATTTATTGGACAATGCTTGCGTGACGAAGATTTTCCGCGTTTTTTGTCGTTTCATTGCATAATACACCAGGAGGTATTGTGCGGAAAAACTTTGAACATAAAGACCGTGTTTGAAGTTGCGAAAAGAATGATTAATTCCATTCGTGCGCGTGCACTGCAACACAGGCTGTTCAAAATTCTGTTTGAGAATGCTTCAGCCGAATTTGCAGATCTCTTATTGCTGAACGAACTAAGATGGTTAAGTGCTGGCGAAGTCGTCTTAAGATTTCTCAAGCTTCTTCCAGAAATAATTACATTTCTAGAAAATCGTGAGGAATACTGCGAGGAGCTATACGATGCAGCATGGGTCTTGGACTTGGCATTTCTTGCAGACATTTTAAAAGAAATGAACATTTTAAATGCAACATTGCAAATTCAGCAGATCGCAGTGTGGACTTCTCTTCGGTGGATTAACCAATTCAAGAAGAAGATTGATAGATGGATCAGTATTCTTCAACGCAGAGCATTCACCGAGGAGGAATTGAAAAACTTCCAACAGGCGAGCAAGCAACATAATATCATGTCGAATGAAGTTGAAAATCGGTATCTTCAAATTTTACAAGAATTAAAAGAAGATTTTGAAGCGAGATTTAAAGATTTTGATGTGATAAAACCGATTTGCAATTATTTAACAAACCCGTTAATGGACTTGGATGTGCCTTATATGGAAGAATTGTCTGGTCAAATGTCGAAGCTTTTCCGTACCGACGAAAATAAAACTATCCACGAAATGATTAATTCATCAACTACTTCGTGGACTACTGGGACGAATTGTGAGGATTTCTGGAGGCACCTGGAATTTTCCGAATATCCTAACTTAATCACCGTTTTTCAGAGGATACTGTCCATATGTGGAACTACTTGCCGCTGCGAATCCATGTTTTCCCTCATGAACAACATCAAATCCAAGACCAGAACGAGCATAACTGACGGGAATTTAAACGATGTAATGCGGCTTGCAGTTACAAGTTATACTCCCGACATTGATGTACTTAGGGAAAAAGTACGTGCGTATACTATCATGTAATAAATCATGATCAGTCACAACAACAGCAAACAAAAACTAAAACAAAACGGCCCTTTTCAGGGCCCCAAATATTTTTTACGAAGGTTAACTCTTGTTCATCAAATATGTTAAAACAAAAAAGAAAGATGTGCCTTCCCCTCAATCCTACGTCACTTTTCGTTGAAGATTAAGGGCATGCTCTTCGGTGATCACGTGACCAAACCAGTCCTTATGGTTATGAAATTTTTTTTGGTGGTCACCATGTCCAAACGCAATGATATATCGCTCTCAAAATTTGGAATATAGGAAATGGGACAATAAATTACGTTTGTATATTTAGTTTCAGTAATAATTTTGAAAAAAATTATTCATGTAAAAATAAATGTGTAATATTATTTTCATTTTTTTGGTGCTAACTACGTCCACACGGATTGAGATATCGTGTTTAGAATTTGAACGATTAAATAAAAAGCACTAAAGAACGTTTGTGTACATCAATATGTTTATAATTTCAAAGAAATTTTATTTATAAATTAATAAAATAGGATATTACCACTCGAGTCGAGCACTTTGCAGGTAATGTTTGGTTTGATGCATTTCACATTTTTTGATTCGCGTATGTTGATAACTGACACAAATTTTGGACTAAATCGTCTAAACATTTTTTTAAATCAATATAAGCAATAACATTTGCACATTTGTTGCAAATCAACAAAATAAGTATCTGCACACACGTAACCTGTCATTATTTTTGGATCATTTTTATTTCATTATTTTTTACATGGATAATTTTGTTCAAAATTATTACTGAAACTAAATTATACAAACGCAATTTATTGTCTCATTTCGTATATTGCAAATTTTGAGAGCGATATATCATTGCCTTTGGACATGGCGAACACCAAAAAAAATTTCATAACCAAGGACTGGTTTGGTCACGTGATCACAGAAGAGCATGCCCTTAATTACTTTCGAATAAAAAAATTATACCAAATATATTTCAAATCAGGCAAATCTACCCTGGATGTTGTAGAAGTTGTTGAATTATGCGATACGTACTTTTCGAATTGGCAAAATATTTTCTACGAAGTTATGCGTGTTTGAATTTTGTGCCTTGCTTTTTCAAAAACTCAAAATTTTAATTTAATCCTCTCTCTATACCTTTTTACCTAATCGAGATATTTATCGTTTTCTTTTTGATTCCGATAGCGTGTGTTTTCTTCTTTCGAAATTCACCGAAAAATGTAAAGAAGGTTAATAATGCACAAAATGGTGGCGGTTTTTGTGATAATATTAAAGGTCGATTTTCTAAAAAAATCCAGACTTGTATTTTCGGCCAATTTTTTGTTGAATTTGTACATTTGAAGACATCTTGTGAGTTTTATGCGGGCTACATAACTTTTATGGTCAAAGAAATTATTTTTTTATAAAATCGAATTTTCAAATTTTTTATTGCATACTACGACAGATACAAAAACATTTTCATATAAAAGTTTGCTCGTCCAAAAAGGTTGCATTATCTTTTGCGATATCTTGCATCGTTTATGAGAAAAATTCAAACATATTTTCAGGAAAAAAAATTTGATGGTCTCAAAAATGGCTTTGCCCGCATTAAGCTGATAGGATGCCTTTTTTCCATTAGCAGAAACTTTTCAAAAATATTGGGAAGAATAAAAAAGGTGTGGTTTTTCAGAAAACCTTCATTTTTTTCATGAAATTTTTAAAACATGAAAAAATATTTTCTGGAAACCCCCACCTTTTTTTCTTTAATGATAAATAAAATTTTTTTTCGTATCTGTTGTTCGCTAGGAACATTTGAAAATTCGATCTTATGAAAAAAATTCTCTTCACCGCAAAACTTATTCTGCCCGCATAAAACTCACAAGATGTGTTCCTTATGAAATAGGATCATGCACAAAAATTTTGTTTGCCTTATAGTTGAGTTTTGTATAAACTTTGACTCTCAAAGAATTAAAATGTGAAATTAAAACTTAATTTAGCATATTTAATAATTTATAATAATTTATTAAAAAGTGATAAAATATCCACCGTAAATGTCGATTTATAAAAGAAAATATGTGGCGCCCTCACGGCTCGAAACACGTGGTGTGACGTCACGCTCCGTCAAAACCGAAGAAAATACATGGTCAGTTGGATAAAAACAATCGAAATAATTAATTATCAACATTTTTTGGCAAAAAGGGTTTATTTTTATGAAGTATCAATATACCTGGATACGTTAAAGCCAGTTCGGATAATTTGCCAAAAGTGAGTACACTTATGATAAGTGATTTCTGTGCGAAGTGCTCCAGTTTCAATGTTTCTGAGACTCGAGGAGTGAAAGCGAAAAAGTATTAAAACTGTTTTCAATATTCAAACCGGTGTATTGTATTGAATTTAAAGTTATTTATTTGATCAAGATTTTAATATCGTATTTATTTTAGTTTAAATAAAAGAAATAGAAAGGAAACGAAATAATCGACTATAGATGTTGACATAAAGCGAGCTTTAACCTCAACATTCAATACTTTGATTTTGCACTTGATAAAATATAAGAATTAAATATATATTCGCTCTTTAGTGGAAACTCTTTTTTAAAAATAGCAGCATGATTCCGAAAGTTAAAAAATATAGAATTTTATAATACTTGTTGCGCAAATAAACGATTTGCTTTTAAGGTTAAAGTGCACATACGTCCCGGCATCCCATATATACAACACTGTTGAATATCAGTAAAGTACGGGTTTTATGTTATCAAAAAAGCATATTTGATAGTTTTCTATTTTAAATAAAAATATTTTCTTACGTTGAAATGATCTTCGCAACAATATACTGTTGACGTTAAAGATGTGGTTATTGGGGCACATGTCACGACGAACAATTTTGTACCATTTTTTTCGTTTCTCACCTTTGGGTAGAGATATGAATAATTTTCCTGAATTTTTGACAAACGTGTTCTTGCATGGAGGCACAAAACACCAATGGTAGTGCTGAGTTTTTTGCATTTTTATGAAAAAAGCGTGAATCGCCCGGCTTATTTACAAGCGTTTGGCGACTAGCTACGTCACATCAGGTTGGCGGAATGGGCGCGCCAGAAATAGGAATTTTAAATGTGTACAAATTTTTCTTTTTCAAATATAAATTCGAAAAAAAGTTTTTGTTACACTATGCTGGTATTATTAGTGATTTTAGAGCATGTACTTTAATATGCAAAAATAAAAAAAAATTAGTGGATGACCCTATTACAAATTTCACAAAAAATTGACAAAGAATATAAGTGTACGTTTTCTGAGAAAATCTACTTTTAATATTTTCACAAAAAACCGTCTTCATTTGATCAATTTTTAATCTTTTTTATAATTTTTGGTGAATTTCAAAAGAAGACAAGAAACTCTATCAAATATAAAATAAAATGATAATCATCTCAATTAGGTCAACAGTAATAGAGGGGTAAAGAAAAAATGTGGCTTCTTTAAAAAAAAAAGCACAAAATTCAAATAAGCATAACGTCATACAAAATTTTTGTTTTGCAAATTGGAAAATTAAGTTTTTTTTTTATAAATATTCAAGAAATTAAGAACGAAAAGACACATTTTATCTAACCAGTTTATAGTTGGTACAAAATAAAGGAGAACAAAGCAATTGAAGAAAGGGGTTTTGGCGGTCGTCTTCTTTCTTCCTTTTTCTTGATCAATTTTCATTCAAATTTGTCCACACTTGTCCTACTTTTTGAAAATTTAATCAAAGTTTCATTTGGCGATAAAGTTAATTAATTTCGGAAAGAAATGTACTGAAAATTTGAAATAAAATGTATTGTAAATTCTCAGGGAAAAAATCCATTCACTTTTGCACCTCATTCAAAAAGAAAACCGATTCATATTGCAAACTAATTCAGTTTTAAATATCTGAATCTGCAATTGAAAGATATGCAATTTATTGAGTCACCGTTTCAATGGGGTTTTTTTTCTGGGTTCGAATACAAAAAATTCGGACGCGCCGATTGACCGTGACGACCGTAACCCTTCGTACGATTCCTGGAAAACGAAGAAAAAAATTAAAGAAAAACTTTCTGTCAGTCTCGCACTTGTCGTGTCAGTCTGCACCTGCTGAAAGTGGCGAGCCCTGGCCTAGAGTCTCAAATGTTTGATAGATACCTGGTAACTCAACAATTCGTTCTGGCTTTCTGCGTCAGAATGACACACTTCATCCTCTTGAGAACTCTCCAGTAAACCTCTCACCTCCAGACTAAGGTTTAACACTTTTTTCCTTTTATTTCGGATTCAATATTTACAAAACATATGATTGGATCCGAGCTATCCATAGCTCCATAAAACATATCTGCTATGTTTGCTTTGCGACTGAAAGTTCTGCTGTGAGACAATCTGTCATTTTTATCATTTTGATTTCGAGATTCAGAAGCTTCCTCACTGAGCATACCTACCGATAAACACTTGTTCTTATGAAATGAAATTTTGTTTTTTGAAATTACGACTTCAGATTCAGAATCAGCGCCCTCAAAAACCATATATAGGTGTCCTTGGAATTCATTGTTGTACATTTTGATGTGTTTTTCGACTTTTAGCCACGAAACCGGGTCTCCTGGCCCAATGTGCGCTCGGACGCTGACTCCGTCACTTGCGATTTTGATGTAATTTGTGAAAACGGGCAAAAGTGGACATCACTGCAGTGAAATATACATCATAATAAACACGCTATTTCAAATTGTCGATAAATAACGGAACTCCGCGGTATTCTCGAATGAAAGAATACTTTTTGTCCTACGCTTCTTGAAAACAAGCATGAGAAACAGATAGAGGATGTTTGATGTACTTGACAATTTTAGATTATAAGTGAAAGAAAGGAACAGCGTACTTTGCAGAAGGGAGACTGTGGGGTCCAGCGATACAATTTTTTGGTAAGATAATTTATTCCATATTCTCACTTGCGTGTTGCAGTGTATGTGTAGCAGGTATAAAGTTTTATGTAGCGGGCGTACAATTTCATGTAGCGAGCGTAAAGTTTAATGTCTGCCCGGCGAAGAAGTGCGCATGTGCGAACTTCACATTTTTTGGTATTCAGTAAACACTTTTTTTAACTTCTGTGTGTCTGAGAGTGAGAAGGAAAAAATAACAATTTTAAAAATAAATAACTCACGTGCATGGAATGGCGCGTTTCAAAGGGGGGTCGGACAAAAAGTATTTTACCAATGTACTAGTTAGTTGCTAACATCAATGTTGCAGAACTTCAATTGCATTTTTTTTTTTGTATTCAGTAAACACTTTTTTTAACTTCTGTGTGTCAAGAGTGAGAAGGAAAAAATAACAATTTTAAAAATAAATAACGGATTCATAACTATATGAAACATTTTAACGAAACACACCAAGAATTTTTGTTTAATTTAACCTTCAAGCGGGCGCGCCAATTAGACTCACACCGTTGGGCGCATGCCGGCAATTTGGCCGTCTCCATACAATATCAAGTAATGCGATTGGAGTAACATTGTACGTCACCAATAACACAACATAAAGATTGTTTTATGCCGAAATTTATTCATTATTCATTATATATATATATATATA
>CAKNYM010047221.1:72462-82829 GCA_932195095.1 Andricus curvator | reverse complement strand
AAATTATTCATTTTTTATTAATTGAATTTGAAATTAATCGATTTTCACTTAAAAATGTCCAACTTTTAAGGCTTGCAAATCCCTCCCTAAGGATCGCGGGACCTTGGGAGGGGAGGGTGGGAGGGCTCACGGGGCTTATTGACCACAGATCCGAAATAGGGGAACCTGAGGGGCCGTATCGCGAGGTGTGGCTACTCTGAGGAACTGACGGACTCAGGTCAGTGAGACTTAAATCAAGGAGCGATCCTTCCAGGGGGTAATGGCAAATCCCACTGGAATATCGATAGCGCGAGTTGTCATGCTCCCAAGCTAAGATGTGATCGCCGTGTCGAGAGCTGAATGGCACCAGGGTCAACAAATCCTTGAACGCCCTGGCCTGCCCCCCTCAGTAGAGGTGGTCAGGCGAGGGTTTCAAAGGAGGTGTTTTAACGGAGACTTTGGGACACCAGGTCGAATCCCATAGTATTCAGACCCGCCCCCTGCAAGCGGGGCTCTGTGGGGGGTGTTTCTTATTTCCCTAGCTTCTCGTGGGACATAAATGTTTACAAACAAATTTAACAAACAGAACATAAACGATGAGGGATCTGTTTCGGGTCCCTCATCCAACCCACCACCAAAAGAGGGAGGCTCCGTAGGGGGCAACCCTCCAGAGGTGGTGCGAAATAGTGAAGATGGTGGAGACAATTATGTCGAAGCCATAGATGTGCAGCTAACGGAACTCTCCGTAGGGAAGGCGCACCGTAGCGGAGTACAAAGAAGGAGAGCCCGTAATGCGCGGCTCGCAAACAGCAGCCAAGGTTCCTCACAGGGGGCACTGGCTGCAGAAACTTTACCCGGAGCAACTCCTCAAGCTTATTCTATAGGCAAGAGGAAGAACGGCTCCGGAGAAACTACCCCAAACAGGGAGTTGAAACGGCAGAAGTCTCTGGTAACACAGGGCCTTACTTTCGCGCAGATGGCCAACAACGTCCTGGTGAGAATTGTCGTTGCGTCGGGTTATCCTGATAACTGTCTGACTCTCGAGGATTTGGACAGGTTGAGGGATGAAATCTCAAAAGGGATAGAGGCGTTACCTGGAGAGGGACGCGCCTTTAGATTCAATGACAACTTCATTAGGTCTTTGGGCCATCGTTGTGGAAGCCGCGGACATCTGGTCGCGAGACTGGATTGTGGAGAAAACCCCTATGTTCAGGCTTAAAGAAGGTCTGAACTTGGAAGTTAAGGGGACAGAGTGTCTGCAAAGGTACCGCAGAGCGACCGTACTGATTCCCGGCAACCCCGAGTGTCCGGCGAACGTTCTGGGGCAACTGAGTTTTCAGAACCCGTCTCTGCGAACTGATTCGTGGAAGGTGTTTTCCGAAAGGCAGGGATCCAGGCCGAAGGGGAGAGGCTGGCTTCTAGTCGTTAGTCTTCCTGCATCTTCAATCAGAGCCCTTGCGGCTCTAGATTATCGTCCCTATTTAGGGGCGAGTAGGGTTACCTTCCGGGTGACCCAACTGGGATCCGCAGGGGTCCCAGAAGCGTCCGGAGGTGCCCTGAACTAGCCTTTGAATGACTGAGACGGGAACCTCCATTACGCAGAATAATTTGCACCACAATATGCGGAAAAACGCTGATGGACAGAATCCGAAACGAGATAATCCTCAAAGAATGTGGTGTAAAAGAGACAATAGTTGACACATGGGAAAGAAATCAGTTAAATGAGACACTAACCCGAAGAGACATAAGAAGCCATAGAAACGCGAGAGATTGCATGAAAAAATGCATGGACGTGAAGGAAGCTAGAGTAGTATGCCAGGACAGAAAAGTGTGGCGACAAATAGTTTGTGAACAGAGTGACAATAGAGTAAATGATGCATGAAACAAAGACCTTGGATACTAATGAGCCCAAGTGGGGAACCACACATAACAATTTTGTGAGTCTATTCACTTGGGGTGATCGCTAGAGAGATTGATCAGCAACCTGGGTCGCAGCAGTGTTGCGGAACGAACGTGTCATTTAAATAAATAACACGAGAATTCTAGATCAATCTGAAATATCCATACCTTACAACTATATACCTATCTACCTTATACCTATATACCCATCTACACACTACTATTTTCCAACCGAGCAAGTCACGCCTACCCCGAAAGGGAAATGGCTTAATTGTATAATAATAAAAAAACAGCAAAGGCGCCTCGGCGGTTTTAGCCAGACGCATGTCTGTGGTGCAGACAGGGCTCGCCCTAATCCAAGTGAACCAGTGGTTTCTAATATCAGAAACCCCAGAAATACACTTTGGGACTCATATAAAGTGGAACTCAAAGGGAGGCTAGCGTAATTCCCCACAAGCTATGGTACCATTGATGAGTTGGAGCACGCCACGGATTTTCTGCGAAGGGCTCTGAGAACATCGTATGAGAACAATTGCCCTACAAGCACAATTAATTCTAGGATGGGAGCAGAATGGTGGAACACCCACCTGGAGAAACTCCGTAAAAAGACAAGAATGTTGTGCAATATGGCAAATAGAACTAAATTGCCTTGGACTGGGACATCTATAAGACGGCCCAGTGTGAATGCAATAAAAACATAAGGAAGTATAAGCAGGGAGATTGGAGGGGCTTCTGCGAGGCATCGAAAAACATTCCGGAAACAGCGAAGCTCCACAAGATCCTGGCGAAAAATTCGAAAGCTCGCCTCGTGCTCATAAGGCTCGATAATGGTGAGTTTGCCGAAGATGAGGAAGCAACGCTGGATCACCTGATGGAAGTTCACTTCCCGGGTTTTCAGCGAATCCGAACCGACCAAGAGGAGGAAGGCCGGGGCCAAGGTGTGAAAAGGGCCGACTGAAATTCCGCCGCTAAGGTGGCTGATTACAAAAAGGTGGAATCGGCCGTAGGGTCCTTCTGTCCCTTCGAATCACCAGGGGCGAATGGCATTTATTTAGCGCTTTTACAAAAAGACATGAATTTAGTCGTTCCTCCTCTGACGAAATTATTTAGGGCAAGTATAGCCCTTAAACACGTGCCATCGGCATGCAAGGATGGCAGAGTGGCCTTCATACCCAAACCTGGGAGGGAGGGAGGGTTACACTGCTGCCAAAGATTTCCGACCAATCAGCCTAACGTCTTTTATCTTGAAGACGCTGGTCGAGAGATACATTAGGGAAGAGTTGCTCTTGGCCTCCCCGCTGCATAGAGGGCAGCATGCTTTCCAGGCAGGATGCTCGGTAGAAACTGCGCTTTATGCTGTTGTGGCAAAATTGGAGCAGTAGTTGGAACAAAAGGGGTACCCTGTGGGCGCTTTCTTGGATATAGAGGGTGCTTTCAGCAATACTCCCCCAGAAGTCATCTGTCGAGAGGCTTTGAGATGTGGCGTGCCGGACCAGCTAGTATGCTGGACAGGAAGCATGCTACGCCGAAGAAGATTCGAAACCAGATGGGGTGAAGGTCTAGTAAGGGGAATAGCTCCGCGGGGTTGCTCACTGGATGGTGTCCTGTCGCCCCTCCTGTGGTGCATTGTAGTGGACTACTTCTTCGAAGGCTAAATAAAGAGGGGTACTATACTCAGGGATATGCGGATGATTTTGTAATCCTAGTCAGGGTGACTCATCTGGAAACGCTGATGGGTCATATGAGGTCGGCGCTGCGCATCGTAGAGCTCTGGTGCGATAGCTCAGGGCTCTCGGTAAATCCGGAATAGGCCAATCTGGTCATTTTCACGAGAAATTATGAAGTTCCGAAAGTCGAAGTTCCTGTATTCTGTGGTGGGAAGCTGACGTTTTCAGATTCAGTTAAATATCTGGGAGTAATCCTAGATGCCAAGCTGAACTGGGCAAAGCACCTGGAGACCCAATGCAGGAAAGGACCCCGCACAAAATGTATTGAAAAAAGTTCTCGGTGGATTTTGATAATTTTTTGATATTTTGTAGAACATGACCCCCCGAACAAAAAATCATGATGACAAAATCCCGAAAAATGGACAGATTTTCATCTGCACCGCGCCAAAAGTACCCTTTCAGACCAGCATTCACGCTACATAGAAGCTATATTGGCGCGAAGCTCACTGAAAACACTTAGCATTCTGCAACTGTGACAACGTTTTTCGGGGTTTTGTCAGAAGAATTTTTTGTTCGCGGGGTCATGATCTACAAAATGTCACAGTTATAAAGTGCTAAGTGTTTCCAGTGAGCGTAGCTCCAGTAGCCTCTACGTGGCGTGCATGCTACTCCAAAGGGTCCCTTTGGCGCGGTGCAGACGAAAATCTGTCCATTTTTCGGGGTTTTGTCAGAAGGATTTTTTGTTCGCGGGGCCATGACCTACAAAATGTCACAGTTGCAGAGTGCTAAGTGTTTTCAGTGAGCCTCGCGCCAATAGCTTCTATGTAGCGTGAATGCTCGTCTGAAAGAGTACTTTTGGCGCGGTGCAGATGAAAATGTGTCCATTTTTCGGGGTTTTGTCATTATGATTTTTTGTTCGGGGGGTCATGTTCTACAAAATATCAAAAAATTATCAAAATCCACCGAGACCTTTTTTCAATACATTTTGTGCGGGGTCCTTTGTCATGACTTTTTGGATGAGCAGGAGAGCCTTTCGGTTGACGTGGGGGCTAGGGCCTAAAGTGTGGTCTGGTGGCCACGGGTGGAACTTAAAACAATACAGGACAAGCTGCACTAATAGAGCAAAACGCTGCTGGCAGACAGATTACGATCTGCTTGGACAACCAAGCGACACTAACTGCAATAGGGAAACCAGACATAACATCAGAACTGGTTTGGGAATGCAAAAAGGCATTAAACCAACTTGCAGAAAAAAACAAAGTGGCTCTCAAATGGGTCCCTGGTCACACAGGGATCAAGGGCAACGAAAAGGCAGACCAGTTGGCGAAACGCGGTGCAGCGAGCGAATACATAGGACCGGAACCGGTACTGGGAATAGCGTCTTGCTTTGTCGGAATGGTCATTAAAAACTGGATCCGAACAAAACACCGGGAATGCTGGGAACAAACCCAGGGTTGCCGTCAGGCGAAATCCATCCTGGGGTATACCTATAGGATGAGCAGAGCTAGGGAAATCCTGGGTTTACCCAAGAAAGATTTAAGGACAGTGGTACGGACCCTAACAGGGCACAACCACTTGCCATATCATATGCACAAAATGGGGTATAACCCCACGACAGAGTGCAGGAAATGCAGCAGGGATGACGAAACATCCCTGCATGTATTATGCCAGTGCCCGGCATTAGCTAGGCTCAGGCAACAGACCCTCGGGGCCCATTTTATGGAAACAGAGGAAATTGCAACGCGATCAGTGGTCGACATACTGGGTTTCGTCAAGAGGTCTGAGTTCGACTGCTGAGAGTGAATAAGTAAGGGTGTGGCACAATAGGCTTTATAGCTTCAGCGCCATGGGACCTCTTCATGGGCTTCCCACCCGCATTGAAAATAACTTACTAAGGCTTGCAATTAAAAAAAATTAAAACTTTGAACATGGATTCACCCAATTAGAAATTGTGCAACTTCGGACGCTATTGATTAAAAACTTTCTAATTATAAAGCTTCAATAAGAAAAAAAGTCGCATTTTTTCAAAACATTGAAAAAAATGCGAAAGAGCCTTGCAGGCATAAAATAAGTTTTAAAAAATTCGAGGAAATTCCAAAGAATTTGATGAAATGTGTAGAAGAATACAAGATAAATTTAAAAGACTTCAGGATAAATTAAACAAAAACTAAAGAAAATTAAAAAAAAACAATTGCATTGGGTAGAATTGATTGAATTTAGAATTGAAGTAGATTTAACAAAACTTTAAAGATCTCAGGATAAATTAACAAGAAGTCAGGGGAATTCCAAATGAATTCAAATGAACTGTAACCAAAAAATTTGAAAATCTCTTTAAATCTGTGAAACCCTCCAAAATCTCTACTCTTTGCGAATAAATTCTTTGAAATCCATTGAAGTGTTATAAGATCCCGTAAAATTCTTTACAATTTTCTGAAATCCTTGGAAAATTTATCAAAATACCTTGAGAGCTTTTAAAATCCCATTAAATCATTTAAATCCTCGGAAATCTGATAAAATCCCTTTGGAAATTTTTTAAGTATCTTAAAACCTTATAGGTACTGTAAAATCGTTCCGTTCTCTTAAAATACCCTCAAATGTTTCAAATTTTCTAAAATTCCTTCGAGTTATTGAGAGAAATAAAAAATTCCTTGAAATCTTTGAAAATTCCCTAAAATATTTCAAGTTCTTTTATATCTTTAAAAATCAATAGAAACTTTTTCAAGCTCTTGAAAATGCCTTGGAATCTTTTGAAATATTACAAAATATTTAATGTCCTTTGAAATCATTTGAAATTTTCTGAAGCACTTGAAAATGCGATGAAAAATTTTAAAATACCATAAAATATTTCAAATCTTTTGCAATCTTTTCCAATCCCTTGAAAAATCCATAAAATCTTCTAAAATACGCTCAAATATTTCAAATCCTTTGAAATTCCTTCAAATTATTGAAATAAATAAAAAATGCCCTAAAATATTTCAAGCCTTGGACTTCCGGTTGACCGCGGCGGACGGGAGGACGCGAAGTGTGAACCAGGGTAAATTAGGTAGTTTTTGGTGTGTCAAGAGTTGGGGCCGACTAAGTCTTTTATTTGAGGGGAAAAAGTGTTTTGTCGTAGGTTCGAGTGTTATCTAGTGTTTTCTCGTGTGATTATGCGTGTAACTGTAATTTGAAAGTGACAAGATTTTTGAGGTTATGTCGTCTCTCATTACGAAAGGAAACCGCGAGGGTGCGCCACTGGGCAGGAAGGATCCCAACAAAAAAATCGATTGCGATACGCGCAGGCGCGAATCGACACCAGAGGCAGCTTCACCCGTGGAGAAACCCAAACCGACAGGAAAAAAGGTAGGAAGACCGAGTAATGCAGACAGGTTAAAGGAAAAAGAAAACAAAAATGCTGGCAGCTTCGAAACGTTTTTGTCGGGAGTAACAAAAAATAAAAATTCAAAAAAAGATAGCCAACCCGAAGGACCAGTGACAGAAACAGAGGACGAAAGAGAAGCAACAGAATATTATAATAATCACTCAATAACAAAGACTGAAATGGAAACGACGATATAAAAAATTTCGAACGCGTGGTGGGAGGAAAAAGGCAAACCGGAGTTTATTCGCATACTATTAGGGAAGATAGAAAACCTGGACAGAGAGCGGGAAGAGGAAGGAGAGAGGGCGATCAGAGAAGAAGCGGCATCGACTGCATTAGCCAGAGCAAGAGAGAGGGAAATATCTTTGCTAGAAGGAGGTGCCAAATTGAGAACGGAAATTCGGGACCTCGAACGCAAACTAGATGAACTAAAAATTAAATATGATAGGGAAACTAAAAGAAGGCAACGCGCATCACTGTCGAAGACAAACTTCAGAAATCTATCGAAATACTACAGGAAGAGGACTCCGGAAAAACCTTAAATCATAAAAGTGTACCTCTAGTGCCCGAGAACATGTCAGAAGAGGAATGCAAGTGTGAAGAACTTGAAAGGAAACTCAGGAAAAGCAATATCCTAGCCCACGGTTTCAGAACAGTTGGGCCCAATATTATCGATGAGGTTTGCAATGAATCAAGAACATCAAATCAACTGCTTTCCATCCACAAAGCAGTGGCGCCCTCAATAGAACTCACGGAACAATTAAATATTTGTTAAAGACGTACATGGCCGATAACGAGACAGAATGGGACCAAACTTGAACCTAATATGCTAAGCATTCAATACCACAGTTCACGAGACTACAAGTTTAACGTCGTTTGTAATCATATTTGGAAGAAAAGCCAATTTACCTGCAGCCTTAGCAACAACCACGTCCTTGACCCATCAAGAATTGTTAGACATTTGGCGAAAGAGACGTGAGGAAATATTTGTAAAAAGGAAGAACTGTCCTTCAAAAAACACAGGAAAGATTAAAAAGGCAGCAGGATGCAAAGATAGAAACCTTAAAATCCCGAATTAAAAGGTTAAATGCTCGGAGATTGTTACTCAATCAGCTTTCAGGAAAGAATGGGTACAAAAGAGCTTTTAATTTTTTTGGAAGCAACTCCAAGATACTTTTCGGAACACTATCCGAAGGTGATTTAGATTATATCAACCACGACCTTGACCATCTGTATTCCCAAACCAAAATGTTAAAAATGTCACTACAAAATCAGACTCTAGTAATTAGGACTATTTTAAATTCAGCCGCACATGGCGTAGATTCCTTGTTAAAAAAAAAATAAAAACATAGATAGTTATAACAAGTTAGCCAATAAGACTAATGAAATCATCGAAAACATAGTAAACGCTAATCAGATCACAATCATGACACAATCATCCCCAAATTTTACCTCCGAGTACACTTACAGAGGGATTTCAAAAATCCGAAGAGGAAAACAATGAAAAGCATAGATTCAGTTAGTAGAGGAAAATTATCAATACTTGATTGACATTGCCGAAATAACTGTTTTATTGATAAATAATTAATTTGTCTACTCAATTCACATGTCGATTTTCATCTTTACTTGGTGGACACATATTCCAAACCACCACTAGAAACACTTTTCTTTTTGATCTTTTCCTTACCGTTCGACGTGACTCGGAACGCACGGAACTACATAATGGAGAATCTAGGGAAGACGGACTAAGGCGCCATCTAGCGTATAAGCATGGTGGGAAAAAAAATTTAATTCAAATTTAAAATAACTGTGCCGTAACGAGCAGTAAGTGCATTACTACATAGTGTGATCTAGAGTACGAGACAGCGAAGTACAACTTTCTGAACTGAAAGCTAAACTTCGAAACGAAACTTACACAAGGACGATTTCGCAGAAACCGAATGAAAATAGGCATGAACGTGGTTCATGTCCGTGCTAACTCAAAAGCTTTGGAATCTTTTGAAATCTTCAAAATTATGAAAACTTTTGACATTTTGATTTTTGAGTTTGGATATGCAATTTTAGCCAATATACATAAAACTATATATTTTTCAGAAGTGGAAATGTTTTGAAGAAGCTTCCAAAGGTGAGCAGGTAAATAAAAATGCATATAATGAGCGTTCCCGTGACTATGTTTGCCAATAGAGTTGTTTTTATAACAGGTTTCAATAATCTATTTTACTTGTATTGTTATTTTAAACTTGTTCTCGGGTGAACCCGGTTTTTCATCATCAGCCAAAGACTAAGTCAAGTGCCTAATGAGATGAAGATGTTATAAATTAATTCAATACGATGTTTGAAATCTTTTGCGATGATGTTGCAGGTTCAAAATTAGGAGCATGAAAATAGTCATCCAGAAGCGACAACAGTCGCCTCTGGATGCTTTCTTAGAGCTAACATCTGCCACTCCATAGGTTTTTAGTCGCTTGCTTCCTGATGGTCTAGAAAGTTTCTTATAATGCGTCAGGTGTTTAATAAAACCGTCTTCTGATTGTTACCTTGTTATTCTTATTATATTGTTATATTATTATCTTATTATTATATTATATTATTATATTATATTATTATTATATTGTTGTTTTTTACACTGAAACTTACGTTTATCATAACAATTCATGGTCATTCTTCTACGGTTCGTCGCATTGTACTATCGCATAAGTGCAGAGCCGCCGTAAGTCTTATTATTTATAACTTTTGAAACCATTCCTTTAATTATTAAAATAGATATTTTAATGAATAAAAATATTTTTAATAAATAAATAAATAAATAAATAAATTTTTAAACTCCTCTAAAATTGCAGAAAAGGTTTAAAGCTTCTAAATTAAAATAATGAAATAGAATTTGAGCCACTAATTTACTTTCATACAGTTCTTTTGCCTGAAAATTTTAGTACAAAGAAAAATAAATTACTAAGATAATTATTTTTTTTTACTATTTTCCCTGTATACAGGATTATATATGGAAATGTAGCGGAAATATATTTTGTCAATAAAATAAAATACAACATTATAAAATTAACATTTTTTGTACAACATTTTAAAGTGTCCGAATTATATCAAAAACTTGTAGTTTCTAGTACAATTATTTTTGTATTTTCTACAATTATGAACGTTTTATTTTAGTGAAAATGCATTTTCACTTTGTTATATTTTCTATAATTATTTCACATGTTATTATCAATTGTAAAAAGCTTCGGAGAAATCCATTCATTGGATGGCCCGTTTTACGCAGAATTATCGAATTATAAAAACTAACCTATTTCAAAATAAATTAAATATTGATTCACTTTATAATAGCATACCATATTGTTCTTGAAAATTTCGTTACAATCATTTAGTATTTTTTGCCACGTCAAAGTAATAAAATGCACTCTTACGTCAGCGATAAGTAATATGAATGTATGCGATAAGTCACACATTTT
>CAKNYM010047221.1:61957-72062 GCA_932195095.1 Andricus curvator | reverse complement strand
CGTCTGACAAATTGCAAATGAGAATAGCCATTCCCAATGAATTCTTTCAAGATCGAAATGGCAAAGGAAATTTGAATAAAATGTTTGTTCAGTCAGACGGATCTAGGTGTGAAAACACAATCGTAAGTTTCTTCTAATCAGGATTAAATTATTTAATATTATAAAAATAAAAATACGTATAGGTCATCATGGCTTACGATAGTGGATCTGGCTTAGTTCTCTGGAATGGAAAGAATTTGTGGCGTCTGAATGGCGTTGATGCAGAAAAATTAGTAGGCATAACAAGAATTAATGGTTTACGACTTTCTATAGGCCCTGGTACATTTGGCTTATCATTGTCACCAAAAATTGACGAAAAACCTCAGACTTTGGTATTGAGATCAGCCGCAACTAAGAATCTATTCACTGTAAAACTTGATGATATTCTCGCTACATCATCTAACGTCCCGACACTACAACTAAACGATTTTTCAGATCTTCTTCATGTTTTTGATGCAATAAGGGCTAAACCAGTAACACTAAATGACGATAAAGTTGTAAATTATACAAGTTATTATGATGTTCTTCCATGCGCAGCTGCTGCTTTCGTTTTCAATCCGGATGGGATTCTTTTTATCGGCCTTAATGAACTTACCGCCGTTGCTTGTTGGAATTCAACAAAAAAATTGACTGCTGATAATTTCGTAAGATATCCTTGAAAAATTTTTGGAACGAATTATAAGTTAACTCTACTTTCAAGCGTTTTTTAATTTCAAAGTCCGGAAAATCAAGCAACATTTTTTGTATTCACAATACAAGAAATTTATGTAATGTTTGAATAAAATTCGGTTTCTAGCATCAAAATTAGTATGCAATCATGGAACTTCGATTTTTTTATGTACACTGACTACACGATTATATATGTGTTTACAAATAATTCTAAACTAACTGCCTTTCAAATGTAAAGAATTGAAAATTAAAAACGTTCGAAATTGACCAATATAAGATTAGCAGTTCAAGATTAAACAAATTCTATTTGTCAGATTCCTCAAACAAAATATTTTTAACATTAAGTATTTTTAAATTTAATCATTTGATTGAATTTGAAACGTATTTGATGAATTAAATCTTGAACACTGAGCAAGTTGTTGAAATTGACAATGATCACAAATTTTAATCCGCATCAATTGAAAAAGTTAAAATTTGTAGACATGAGTATCAATAAATGAGAAAGAATAAAATTTTAACAAACTATATTTACAATTTTTGACAATTTCCATAGCCGTGTGTGCCAGGAAAAGATGAATTTTGAAATGTATGCTTTTTCAGCATGTTACTGAATTTTAATGATTTAATTTTACTTCATCAAGGACATTGTTGATCAGGACAACCAGGCAATCGAATTTCTCCAGGAAGCAAAAGTACTTCAAACTTCAAGAACTGGAAACGATGAAGAGGAACTTTGGATTGCGACGACTAAACTAGCAAAATACACACATCGCAGGATGAGATGGTTAGGCATCAATTACAGAATTATGAAGAAAACGACAAGTAGCCTACTCACGAATTCTAAGTGCATGGCTTGAAAACAACATCAACTTGTTTTTCCAATTTATGAGTAATTAGATTTGATACAGAATATATAAATCGATTACAATTTAATTTTTTGAGGTGAAAGCTAAACTTCTAAGCTTCCATATCAAGGTGGAGGGTATATAAATTAATAAATAATTCATTGAAATGTGTATTTGTTTGTTATTCCGAACTGTTGTTTACGTAAAAACTAATTCTAACTAGGATTAATTATCATATTTATGTTTGTATCTTTTTTTACAGAATCAATGTAGTATCTCATGAAATTTCACAACAGTTTTTGATGCTTTATAAGGGATTTTACAATACTTTAAAGATTGTCAAATGTGTAAAAATATTTCCAAAATTTTAAAGAATTTTATGAGGGAATTTTAAAAGATTTAGAAATATATAAAGATATTTCCAAAATTTAAGAAAATGTTCAAGATCTTAGAGTACTTGAAATGATTTTAATGAATTTTCAAATTATTACAGTGGTTTGAGAGGATTTTGAAGAATTTCACAGTGTTTAGACCTTTTTTTTGTGTTTTCCAACAGACACACGTGTCAAATGTCATAGTGCCAGTCTAACATAGCGTGCCGTTGAAAGTGGACGCATCTCTCTGTGTCGAAAAATAAAATATTATTTTCCCAGTAAACCGATCTTTTCTGCGCGATTATTTTACAATTAGTTTTCCGTCCAAGCACTATTTGAATTATTTTCCAAAATAACACTGAAAAATTAACAAGAATCTCCGAACAAAAAGGCAGAATTCAAGTGAAATAATAAGGTTATCCCGGCTAAAGGTAGGCCAGGAATTGGCAGATGGGAACATATGAACTCCTATCTGATACAACGCTGCTGAAGGCTGGTGACATTCTCAGCATAAAACCCCAATCAACTGAGACTCTCGGTTTCCATTCTCTTTCCTCACCCTCCCCACTGCCCAGTTACCGAAGTTTGGTGGGACTGACATTACAACTAGACTCCACCATACGACGAATCACTACTAAAATTGGACATGATTTCGACTCGCAAAATAAATTTCGTACACAAGGGCGGTAGTTGGGTGTACAATCTAAACATGAATAATACAAACAATAAAGTAGCCTCGGAATGGACTGAAACTTTCATTGACGAAATGCATACATGCGGTAAACGTGAAGGTCGAGTTTCAGGCGATGAATGGAGACTGGGTGTTTGGAATGCTTGAGAAGTGAATGATCTTAAGGTAAGAGAACTACGAAAAACTATGCACGTAAGGAAACTAGATATTTTATGTGTACCTAGGACAAAGAAAAAGGGATGCAAAAGTAGAAACATAGAAAATACGGTGTTGAAAAGCGGTTTTGAAATATGGTCAGGAGTAAATAGTGAATCACATGGTAGTCAAGGGGTCGGTTTGATTATGAATGAAAAAGTAAGAGAGCATCTCAAAGATCATGATTTTGTATCTCCCAGATTTTTGTGGGCTAGAATGAAGGTAGGAATACTCCGAACTCACTCATATAAGTCACGCACTACAAGGAGATCCACTACCCACAAGACTCGCGTCACATAAAATCATCGAGAAAGACGAAGCGAATATTAATATACATCAACCACGACATCCAGAATGCCAGAAAGAAGAAATTTCAAATCAGGTACATGAATAATACTAAAATAATAATAATAATAATAAGAAGAAGAAAAAGAAGAAGAAGAACATGGTCCAGAGGCGACTGTTGTCACCTCCAACACTCACGGCCGCTGTGTAATGCTGCTCCTAATTTTGTACCTACAACATCATCGCAAATGATTTCAAACATCGTATTAAAATAACTTATAACATCCTCATCTCATTAGTCACTTGACTTAGTCCGTGGCTATAACGAAAAACCGGGTTCACCCGAGAAAAAATTTGAAAAAAAAAATAATTAGAATAACTAAAAGAATAATAGAAGCCTCAGACTCACCATTCAATTCAGCACTCTGGGTAGTCCCGAAGAGGAGCGACCAAGATGCCTTCCCTGCACTTTCTGTAATCGACGAAATTTTGGACCAACATGGAAAAGCAAAATTCTTTTCAGCCTTTGATTGAGCTCATGATTTCACCAAATTCCCGTGAAGGAGAACTCAAAAAATTATACAGCATTTTCTACATCTGAAGGACATTTTCACCATAACCGCATGCCGTTCGGGCTCAAAAACGCTCCAGCTACATTTCAAAGAATGATGGACACAGCATCAAGGGGACTTTTAGGAAAAATATGTTTCGCTTATCTAGACGAAATTATTGTCTTTGGAAGAACACTGCAAGAACACAACGAAAATCTGGTTATCTTATTTGAACGTTTACGGGCTACTGGACTTAAACTTCAACCAGACGAGTGTGAGTTTTTTTTACCGGAACTGGAATACCTGGGACACGTGATAACGGAAAACGGAGTGAAACCAAACCCGTATACATTATCTGCTGTCTCGAATTTCAAAAGACGCGAGAAACAAAAAGAGTTTATGCCTTTCTTGGGACTAGGTGAATATTACTGAAATTCTATAAAAAAAACTTGTCTACGATAGCTAAACCACTAACAGCACTGACGAAGAAATATCAACCCTTCAAGTGGACGCCATCTTGCGAAACAAGTTTTAAAATATTGAAAGATGCTCTTTGCTCAGCACCAGTATTAAGATATCCTGATTTCAAGGACACATTCACTCTGACCTCGGATGCAAGTAATGTTGGATTAGGGGCAATTTTTTCTCAACAGGGACACCCAGTTTGGTACATCTCAAGAACTTTGAATAAACCTGAGCTAAACTTCACCACTACCGAAAAAGAAACATTAGCAATCGTATGCGCAGTTAAGCGGCTTCGAAAATATGTTCTTGGACGTAAATTCATAATACAAACGGACCATCAAGCTTTGACGTGGCTCTTTAACGTAAAAGACCTTTCTTCCAGGTTAGTGAGGTGGAGATTTCAGATGAAGGCATACACATACAAGATCGTGTATAAAAAACGGAAGGAAAACATGGGATCTGACACGCTTTCAAGAATGCAACCTATTCAAGATCAAAATCTTTTAGAACAATCAGGAGAGAATGCACAAATCAATCAAGTAAATGACTCCCAAGAAGTCGATGAGATTGATAAATCATCATCATCATCAAGCGAAGATAACAAACCAATTTCTGAAAGATTGCGAAATCATGAACCGACGGATGAAAAAGAAATTCAAAACGATTACGCAAACTGGAAAAGGAAGCGTCTGCCTAGTGAATTAAAAATCAAACCTGTTGCAACCGGAAAGAATTGGATTAAAATTAGCAAACGAAATATTTTCTCTTTGCTAAGAATCCAGTTACCAGACTATGGCGACGAAAAATGGGTCAAACTCCTCTACATCAAAATTAAAGATTTCACCAGACACAAAACCTGGAGCACACTTAAATTTCATATGGACGATCCCTTAATTAAAATTGTGGAACGCGTACGCATTGGAGATATGTTGAATTTTCTACTACAGACAAAATTTACAAAACACATTTTTCCTGTGTGAACGACCTGAAAAAAAATTAAGTGAAGAAGAGAAACAAAATCTGTTGAGGGAGGCATACGGAAGCGTGGCCACAAGATACTTTGGCTAAAATAAAACAATCGAGAGACTACGCGGACAAACATCCTGGGAAAATATGGAGAAAGATGTAACCGACTTCGTTAAAAATGTTCAAGCATGCCAACGCGAAAAACTGACCCGAATTTGTCTCAAGGTTGAAGCAGTCATTCCGGAAATGCCGACGCAGCCGAATGAGAAGATCGCCATGGACATAGTTGGCCCATTACCGGAAACGAGTGGAAATCAATATATTTTATCCATTCAAGATGTGCTGATGAAATAAATAATTCTTATAGCACTATGGGAAACGATGAGCGAAAGCATACTCACAAACCTGATAGATCATTACATTTACATACTGTCTTCTCTGAAGCACATCATAACTGACCAGGGCGCTAAGTTTGTATCGAAATTGGTTCAAGAATTTGAAAACCTTTTTAGAATCGAGAAAATCAAAGCAATTGCTTTCCACCCACAAAGGAATGGCGCCCTCAAAAGAACTCACGGAACAATTAAAGATTTGTTAAAGACATACATGGCCTATAACGATATAGGATAGGACCAAACTTGAACCTAATATGCTAAGCATTCAATACCGCAGTTCACGAGAGAGTACAGGTTCAACGCCGTTTGAAATGACATTTGGAAGGGAAGCCAATTTACCTTCAGCCTTAACAACAATAGCGCCACTAACCCATCAAGAATTTTTAGACCTTTGGCGAAAGAGACATGAGGAATATTTGGAAAAAGAAAGAACTGCCATTGAAAAAACACAGGAACGATTAAAAATGCAGCAGGATGCAAAGATAGAAACCTTAAAATCGGATAAAAGGAGAGCTTTTAATTTTTTCGGAAGCATCTCGGAAACACTTTTCGGAACACTATCCGAAGGTGATTTAGATTATATCAACCACGAACTTGACCAACTATATTCCCAAAACAAAATGTTAAAAATGTCACTTCAAAATCAGACTCAAGTAATTAGGACTATTTTAAATTCAGCCGCATACGACGTAGATTCCTTGTTTAAAAAATAATAAAAACATTATGGATAGTTATAACAAGTTAGCCAAAAAGACTAATGAAAACACTTATAGAGGGATTTCAACAATCCGAAGAGGAAAATAATGAAAAGCATAGCATTCAGTTAGTAGAGGAAAATTATCAATACCTGATTGACATTGCCGAGATAACTGTTTCATTGATAAATTCGTCTACTCAATTCGAATGCCAATTTTAGAAAAAGAAATCTATGGAATAAATTACTCAATTCCGATACCACTACGAAAGGGGGATAACTTTATCACCGAAATACCAAAGTGATCAGAAGGTGATCTTAGTTACTGTAAATTACTAGGCATTAGCAAAATTTGTAAAAGAAAGAACCTAGCCATCTACTAACAGAAAGTAAATCCTGTGAGACACAATTGATAAAAAACAGCGTTAAAATTATAAACAACAAAATGTGTCAGATAAATGTAATTATTATTGACCAAACTGTATCTTACATTTTACAAAACGAGCAGGGTGTCATTATGATTCCAAGCAAGGACGAGATCGTACACTGTGAAAATTCAAATTATGAAAAGTCAATAACAGTAGTAACTTTGATTAAAGCTCTAGATAACTGTATTCTACATACCGAATACACTATTGTAAAATTAAGCAAAAGAAAAGTAAAACGGCCGAATTTTTCATATCGAAAGAATGTTCCAATTCCATTCTCGGAATCCTATCTGAATCTTGTAAGAAATGGATTCTTACGCTTAAAAGGACACCTAAATGACCAGGAATCAAAATAAGCCGGAAAATCTTTAGATGAGATAGAAACTGTTTTGGATAAAGTACAGTTGCATTTTCAACCAAGAGAGATGCAATTTCCATCAAACAAGATGAATTTTCAAGTAAGAAAAATTGTTCAGTCTAGAAAGAAAACATATACATATATATTCATATTTACATTTATTGAAGCCCAACAAATTTAAAATTCAATTACAGAGTTTCCTTAAGAATTAAGCAACCTAATATATTAATGTATATTTAATTATTACACGCACAGTAAACCCCTAAACCCTATACCGTCTGCAGCCGGATTTTTATTAGAAGCGCTCGGATTCGCTTGAAAATTTTAATCAGAGAAGTGGAAAACTGCAGAAAACCAAAACTCATGAGCAAAGCCGGTTACGGACAGACGAGTTTGAATGTAGATATTTGATAGCATCGAGTGCCCACATCCACCCTCGGCGCCTCCTGTTGGAAAGTAGTGAAAACGCGACTAAGCGAGAATTCCGAGCGGATACCCATCCGAGCGCTAACCGCGCCCGTCCGTGCTTAACATTAGGAATGTCGACAAGTCGAGAATCACCACTTGCCGAATATGCAATAAAAGCTGCCATTTTTTTTAACTAGTTTCGACTAAGTATTCTACATTATCAGGATACTGGGTCTTTTCATGGTCTTCCATCTTCGTTGGTTTACGTGTTCGCGAGTGTAGTTTAACACGTTCATACGTAATCATGTCCAGTTTTTTATAGAATCCTTTGAGTGTATTATGAAAACTTTGATAAAAACCAACGATGAAACCGTTTTCATCTAATACTGAACGTAATTTATAGGTACCACAAATGATGAAAAACCGATCATTATTCACCTCATCTTCGCCATTATAGTCTTTCATATAATACTTCATAGAAGGTACTCTGAAATTTCGTACTATTCGTGCCACTAAAGGTAGCAGGTGTAAATTCAAATCATCAAGTGGGTTGGAATTCTCGCTGCTTGTTGGACTCATACCTGTGAGAACAAATAAGAATGGATTAATTTTTTCTTGAGGGAACGCCCATTAATTGCGTAAAGATGATTTTTCGAATTAGAAGCCTCCTCCCCTCCCTTTCGAAAGAATTTCAACAAATTTCAAGGGATTTCAAGATATTTTGAAACATTTTGAGGGACTACAAATGTTTTAAGGTATTTCAAACGCATTAAGGGATTTCGAACAATTCCACAGAATTTCGAGGCATTTTTAGGGATTTTACGGATTTAAGAATGTTTCCGCCGATTCCAACGATTTTTAGGAATTTCAAGGGACCGTCAGAGGTTTAGAAATATTTCAAAAGAATTTACAGGATATCGAAGGATTTTAAAGGATTTCAATAGATACAGAAGTATTTTCAGAAATTTTCATGGGCGTCAGGGGATTTGAAGGGATTGCAAATGTTTGAGGATATTTCAAACGATTCTAAAGGATTTCTAGAGGTTTCATAGATTCCAAATTATTAAAAAAGATTATAAGAATTTGCAGTTTGCAGATTCTAAAGTATATTCACGGATTTTATAGAATTTCGTCAGATTTCAAAAGATTAACAATATAGCGAAGGATTTCCGAATATTATGAATGACTTTAACCCTTGAAGGACACTTGAGGTCACTGTGACCCCATTGATTTTCTGATTTTTTCCTGATATTCTACGTTTTTTCTCAATAATTTTTTTCGAATAGTTAAATTATCACTGAGGCTTTGTAAATATTTTTTTCCTGTTTTTTATTGTTTCAACATCAGTCATGATTTGTTTTTAGCCAAAAATATTGTTTACTTTATTTGGAGGTGTGACCTTTAATGGTTAAGGGATTTTGAGGGATTTGAATGGCCTTTAAAATGTTTCAATGGGATTAAAAATATTTTAAAGGATTTCAAGGGATTTAAAGATATTTTAATATGTTTTAGAAGGAGTCACGGGATTTAATTCCAAGAAATTGTATAGGCTTAAAACAATTGCAAAATATTTGAAGGGATTTTAAAGGTAATACAAATAAATAAATTTACTTAGGACTTGACATAATGACTAAAAAAAGCTTATAAAAATTGAAAACGAGAAAAATAATGAAGTATAATAAAATAGCGGGATGTTGTAAGATTCTTAACTCTAATGAAACAAAAAGAAGGTCATATTGTGAAATTGTAAACGTGACATCGTCTGTCTCCAAGTTAAAAGCATTGCCTTCTCATTGTTTGAACAAAATTAAGAAAAATACGTAAGTTTTACAATCTCAGAATGGCAATGGATCAATGGGCTCGAAATTAATTATACACATTCACATTCAAGAATTTAAACAAAAACTTCCAGGATTTCGAAAGGACAAACCTGATGTTCGTGATCAAAGGGCTTTTTTTACCTTTTAAGAAAAGGGTATCCCGGGGACCTCTTAGTGCATAAAGAAGTGTTAGAATTTTGAACCAAATAATTAAATGTTCAACCTACAAAGATGCATTTCCAACCAAATGGTCTAATTTTCAAACAAAAAAGATTAAAATCCAACCTCTGAAACTTTTTGAACCTCAATATTTCTACTGTTTATGTGCTTATGAATACATTTTACCATGTCCTCCTTGATAATTGGGAGACCTTGACCTGGGCGTGGAATTAAGACTGGAAGGGGAGCTTGAACCGGACCGGGACCTGGAAGAAGGTCCTGCCTGAGAATTTGCAGGCCAATAAGAGTCATAAGGCCAATGCTCGGACGGCTGAGATTTTCGAGGAGAAGGAGGTCCTTCCTGATGAAATGGAGGCCAATTAGAGCCATGAGGCCCATGCTCATAGGGATAAGATCCTTGAGTAGAAGGAGGTCCTCCCTGATGAAATGGAGACCAATTAGAGCCATGAGGCCCATGCTCATACGGATGAGATCCTTCAGGAGGAGGAGGTCCTCCCTGATGAAATGGAGGCCAATTATAGTTAGGGGGCCAATTCCCGGACTGTGAACTTAATTCTGCAAAAAAAAGAAGAAATTATTCTTTATAATTATATAAAATGTAGACTGTCATGGGGTTTATGGTAGCGCGGTGTGATTGGATGCAGCTAGAAGTGCGACATAATTCTAATGCGCAACCAAAAATGCCACATAAGTCTACTGCGCAGCCGAAGTACGACATAGCTTCACTGCGCAATTAAAAATT
>CAKNYM010047221.1:35321-51957 GCA_932195095.1 Andricus curvator | reverse complement strand
AATTTTTAATTGCGCAGTGAAGCTATGTCGTACTTCGGCTGCGCAGTCGACTTCTGTGGAATTTTTAATTGCGCAGTGAAGCTACGTCGTACTTCGGCTGCGCAGTAGACTTATGTGGGATTTTTGGTTGCGCATTAGAATTATGTCACACTTCTAGCTGCATCCAATCACACCGCGCTACCATAAACCTCATGAAAGTCTACATTTTATATAATTATAAAGAATAATTTCTTTTTTTTTTTGCAGAATTAAGTTCACAGTCCGGGAATTGGCCCCCTAACTCTAATTGGCCTCCATTTCATCAGGGAGGACCTCCACCTCCTCCAGGATCTCATCCGTATGAGCATTTGCCTCATGGCTCTAATTTGCCTCAATTTCATCAGGGAGGACCTCCTTCTACTCAAGGATCTTATCCGTATGAGCAGTGGCCTCATGGCTCTAATTGGCCTCAATTTCATCAGGGAGGACCTCCTTTTACTCAAGGATCTCATCCGTATGAGCATTGGCCTTATGGCTCTCATTGGCCTCCAACTTCTCATGCAGGACCTTCTTCTCATGCAGGACATAATTCTCATGCAGAACCTTCTTCTCATGCAGGACCTTCTTCTCCTCAAGGATCTGATTGTTCTACCAGTTCTAGTTCCAATGGCCTTTCCAGGTTCCCACCCCTGTCCGTTTTTCGGGCCCCTTCCGTTTCCAGTACCAGTTCCAGTTCCAGTGAACATGGTATAATTTATTCATAAGCATATAAACAATAGAGTGAAATAAATCAGAGAAGCACATAAAAAACTAGAGAATTGCAAAATCAAAGTTGACCAACAGTCTCAGCTTGACTACCGACAAACGAGATATTGGGGTTCAAAAAGTTTCATGGGTAGTATTTCTTAACCAATTTTAAGGTTTATTTCTTCAAATTAAAGCTCATTAAATTACCGATTTCAGAAGGAAGTGTCACCAATTAGTTATTTGAGTTAGCATTTTGCTGAAAATTAATTTTGTTATTGTTAAAATAACTAATCAGATCTGTAAAATTTTACTAGTAATTATAGAAGTTTTAATTCAGAGAGACAATAAAGTATATTTTGCGCAAGAAAAAAAAAACTATGAAAATATTATTTTTTAGACACTCAAGTTTACAAGGTTTGTTAAATAATTGCATCTTTCTATGAAAAATTAGAAAAATGTGGAGCTGAACAAATTTTGAAGATCGAAAACAGCTCTCAGTTGAAAAGTAGCACATGAAGACCCTGAATGTGTATAATTAATTTCGAGCCCATTTATCCATTATCATTTTAAGATTGCAAAACATACGTATTTTTTTTAATTTTGTTCAAAAAATGAGAAAGCAATGCTTTTAACTTGGAGACAGATTGCGTCACGTTTACAAATTTCACAATACGACCTTCTTTCTGTTTCATTAGAGTTAAGAATCTTACAACATCGCGTTATTTTATTATACTTCTTAATTTTTCACGTTTTCAATTTTTATAATCTTTTTTTTAGTTATTATATAAAGTCTTAAGTAAATTAAATTATTTGTATTATTCGTTTGTATTAACTTAAAAATCGGTGCGAATCTCTTCAAATCTTTGAAATCTCATTGAGACCCGTGACTTCTTTTGACATAAATCGAAATCTCTTGAAACCTTAAAAAACCCATTTGTAATCCCTTGAAATGTTTTTAAATATCTCAAAATCTCTTGAAATTTGTTGAAATCCTTTCAAAAGGGAGGGGAGGGGGCTTGCAATTCGAAACATTATCTTCACTCAATTAATGGACGTTCCCTTAAGAAAAAATTAATCCATTCTTATTTGTTCTCACAGCTATAATTCCACCAAGCATCCCGACTTCTACCCTACTTGATGATTTGAATTCACGCCCGATACCTCCACAGGCAGAAATAGTACGAGATTTCGAGATACCTTTTATGATCTATTATATGAAAGGCTATAATACAGTACATGTGCCGGATAATCAGGAGTTTTTCGTCATTAATACCACCCGGAATTTTCGTTCATTAAAAGATGAAAACGGTTTCATCGTTGGTTTTTTTCTACCTTATGACAAAATACTTAAAGGAATATATAGAAGAGTAAGCCATTCTATACACATACGCGTTAAAATAAACCCGCGAAACCCATATCATCCAGAAGACATGGACCTCTATGAAATGTCTCTGTATCCTGCTGAAGAGAAATACTTAGTCGAAAAATGATGAAAAAATGGCTGCTTTAATTTAATATTCGTCAAGTGGTGATTCTCGACTTTTCGACACTCCTAATGTTAAGCACGGACGGGCGCGGTTAGCACTCGGATGGGTATCCGCTCGGAATTCTCGCTTAGTCGCGTTTTCACTACTTTCGTACAGGAGGCGCCAAGGGTGGATATAGGCACTCGATGCTATCGAATATCTACATTCAAACTCGTCTGTCGGTAACCGGATCTGCTCATGAGTTTTGGTTTTCTGCAGTTTTCCACTTCTCTGATTAAAATTTTGAAGCGAATCCGCGCGCTTTTAATAAAAATCCGGCTGCAGACGGTATAGGGTATAAGGGTTTACTGTACGTGTAATAATTAAATATGCATTGACATATTAAGTTCAAGGATTAATTCTTAAGGAAACTCTGTAATTGCATTTTCAATTTGTTCGGCTTCAATAAATCTAAATATGAACATATATGTATATGTTTTCTTTCTAGACTGAAGAATTTTTCTTGGTTGAAAATTTATCTCGTTTGATGTAAGTTGCATCTCTCTTGGTAGAAAATGCAACTTTTTGTCTGCAAAATAATTGGATTTGGTTGAGGATTAGACTATTTTCTTGAAAATTCGTCCTTGTTTGCTTGAAAATTTATTTCTTGAACTGAAAATTTAACTATTCCATTTTTGCTTTCAGATTGATCTTTTTTTATTTGAAAAATCAACTAGTTGGTTGAAAATTAGTTTTTTTTTAAATTTCAATAATTGTTTTAAAGTTAAACTACTGTGTCAAGAATTTATTTTTTTGTTGAAGATTCATAATTTCAGTTGGAAATTCATCTCTTTGGTTAAAAATTAAACTATTTTAATTAAAAATTGAACTATTTGTAGAAAATTCATGTAGATTTTTTAAATTCTTCTTTCATGGTTAACAATTTTATTATTTGGTTTAGAATTCAATTACCGTGTAGAAAATTCAAAATTTACTTTAAAAAGTTTTCCCTTTTAGTTAAAAATTTAACTGTTTTCTGAAAAAGTCATCTTTTTGGGTTGAAAATTTAACTCTTTAGTAGAAAAATTTTCTTTTTGAATTTGAAATTCGACTCTTTTACTACAAACTCTTTTTTTGGTTGAAGAAATGTCATCTCTTTAGTTGAAAATCTAACTATTTTGTTGATCATTCGTTCTTTTATTGTTGCGAATTTACCTATTCCACTTTGGGTTGAAATCTGATCACTTGTACTTGAAAATTGAACTATTTGGTTGACAATTTTAATATTTTGTTGACAAGTAGTTTTTTTTGTGGTAGAAGATTAATCTGCTCTGTTGAAAATTCATATTTTTTTTATAACTCATCTACCTAATTCAATGTTGAAAAACTTTCTTACAAATTAATTTTCTTGGTTGGAGATTCATGATTGTAATTTAAAATTCATCTCTTCGATTGAAAATTGAACCATTTCCTTGAAATTTTTTTTATAAAAAATTAGTTTTCTATTTTGAAAAGTCATCTCTTTCGTAAAAAATCAGGTACATGGTTAAAAGTTAAACCACCTTATCAAAATTTGATTTTCAGGTTGAAAATTCAACCTTCTGTTTGAATATTTATGTATTTTGTCGAAAATTCTTTTTTTTGTGGAAAATAAATATCCTCTTTAAAAAATTCAACAACTTGGTTGAAGTACTCTCGCATGAATTAATTTTTGTGTGGAAGATTCATAATTTTAAATAAAATTGATAAATTGATAGTAGATAGTAGAGTCGTGGTTTTTTTTTTTGGTTTTGTAATTTTTTGGCTACTAAGGAGGGGAAAGAGAAGTGAGCGCGGTGAAAGTGTGGTGAGTAAAAATGGAAGGGTTAAGAGGCTAAGTGAGATTGAATGGTGTGAATGTGGTGGAGAAAGTGAAAAATAAGTAAGGGCTGATTTTGAGGTTAGGTAACGTAATAATGATGAGTGAAACTTGGACAGATGAGAATGATTGGAAGGGGATAGAAAGATTGTTACCAAACGGATTTATGTGGAAGACGCAAGCAGCGAGATAGGATCACGTGAAAGCTGATAGGGAGAGGAATGTGTGGTATGGTTCCAGGGTAAAAAAGGAAGTGGTGTTAGTAGACAAAAAAGGGAGAGTATATGAAAGACGAGGTCGGAACATTTGTGAGAAGAATAAAATTAGGAAAAGTGGTTGTGGATGTTGTATGCGCGTACAGGAGACGAGGAGAAGAGAAAGGATGAAGAACCATAAGGAAACGGACAGAGAAAAAGGAGATGGGGTTGGTGCCCATAGGGGTGGGGGGCCTAATGGATGGACTGGGGAACAAGGGGGAAAGGTATGGGATACAGAAAAAGAGGGCTTTATGAGAAATTCGTAGATTATTTCTGTGACCGAAGAATGCGACCTACAAAGATAGACTGGGTATTAAGAGGCATGAAGAACTATTCCGCTCCGGGACCAGATGGTATTAAGACCTTCTGGTGGAAGAAGTTTCCTTCAGCTCAACAGCATCTGGCCCGAATTTCACCTTATATGCAAAGCAACGGAGCAGGCTGCTGGAACACTAGACCTTGACTTCAATATCAGGGGTGATCAAAATGCATCAAATCTTATCAATCTCGAGTACTCACTCCTGAAGGCCCGGATTAAGAAAGCACAGGAGAAAAACTTCTGCGAACAGCTCCATGACAAGAGGATGCACGGCATCTTCCACAGAAATGTGGAGGATCAGTCGATGTCGTATGAGCTAACGTTTGCTTCCCTTAAATCACCTGGATTGAAGTCGAGCACGGAGGGTTTCATTTTGGCATATCAAGACGATGTCATTTCCACTCTGGCATACCTTAGCCACGTTTTAATCCAAACCATTCCCGATGATGGCTGTAGAACATGTCATGCACAATCCGAGCATCCAGGACACATACTATCTATTTGCCCAACACATGGGAGAACGACCTACATCCAAAGACACAATGCGGTACTAAGAGTGCTTTATGACCATCTTTGTCACTCGTGCGGCATTAGCCCTGATACCGCTCCGCTAAACGCTCCTAGGGAAATAGAGTCAATTGTCGAAAATGAGAAGTGCCACATATACTGGAACTTCATATTCGCCACAATTGTTCCTGTTGCGCACTCAAAGCCTGACATAGTTCTTCTTGACTTCGAGAAGCGAACCATGTTCGTTATCGAATTTTCGGCACTACATTACATACATTACATACATTTTCTGTATCTGGATCCACAAATTTAACTAAATGATTTACTTTTAGATGCTGATAACCCCCATCAGGTAGACAATTATATGATTTCCACATATCAGACATGATAATGGTCCCTAGTTTTATCTAATGTTTTATTATATCCACAAGTGTTTTCTGGCTCCTGTCATGCAATGAAACAATAAAACATGTCTTCGATTCTCTTTAAATTCCTGCGAATATCCATTGTCCTTTGATAAATCTTCCTTGATAATCTTTTTGTTTCCCGAGTTTGGCTTCATCAATTTCAACAATAATATTCAATCCTCCTGTCATCTCCGATTTTGATTCCAGCTGAAATTCACAAACCTGTAATTTCTAATTTTTCGAATGCACAATACGTTAAAGTAAGCATAATCTCCAAGAAAGTGTTATATCTAATTCTTACTTCTCGATAAAAACTACTCCAATTGACCGTTGTATGAGTAGAAATTTCTAAATCAGATTCCATTAAGTCAGTTCGGGGAGGTTTTATTGATGAAAAATAAGCAATAAATCGACACGTTTTTTCAGTATTTAAATGTGAATATTCGAACCACGTGTCCGAAAAAGCTGATTCAGAAAATTTGCATTGGGGTGAGGGTGAGGCTTGTGAAAAATTTCAGAAAAACACCTTGCGTAATTTGTGCATGACTTCTACAAGTTTTGATCTGCGTTTATAAATTATCACAGTTTCTCAAGGTAAGAGACACGCAGTTATAGACGAGCGAAAATGTAACCATGAGTACTAAATAAATAATTTGATACCTGTTCCAAGTCATGATTTCATCAAGTCCCATAAATCAGTCGTTGACAATCTATGCTCGAGCAGCTGAAAAACGCAACTAACACAGTCATTAGTTGCGCTGTTCTCGAAGTTCTTTTTTAAACAGTTGTTCCTCTGTTTGAAAAAATGAGGATCGTTTGTCCAGCAGTCATCAGCTTGGTGGTTGTTCTCAATTCTATTCGTAAGCATTTTGAAAATTTTTCGAAAAATTTCATAATTGCAAGAGATATTTAGAAGCTTCAAACAGATATTTATCGGGTCCAGATCCAGCAGTTAGCATTGGAAGACTAGATCCGGTATTTTGCGCAGTAAAGCTATGTTGTACTTCGGCTGCGCAGTAGACTTATGTGGCATTTTTGGTTGCGCATTAGAATTATGTCGCACTTCTAGCTGCATCCAATCACACCGAGCTATCATAAACCTCATGAAAGTCTGCTGTTTTCATAATTATAAAAAATAATTTCTTTTTTTTTGCAGAATTAAGTTCACAGTCCGGAAATTGGCCTCATGGCTCTCATGGGCCTCCATTTGCTCAGGGAGGACCTTCTTCTCCTCAAGAATCTCATTCTTCTACCGATTCGGGTTCCGTTCCCGGTCTGGTTTTAGGTCCGGTTCTAGGCCCCCTCCCAGTTCCAGTTCCAGTGCTAATTCCACGCCCAGGTCCAGGTCTCCCAATTTTCAAGAAGAACATGGTAAAATTTATTCAGAAGCACATAAACTTGACCAACAGTCCCAGCTTGAATACCGGCAAACGAGATATTGGGGTTAAAAAAGTTTCAGAGGTAGTATTTCTTAACCAATTTTAATGTTTATTTCTTCAAATTGAAGCTTATTCAATTTCAAAGAAGTCTGTCGAGACCAATTTAAGAAGTAAGTGTCGCCAATTTGTTATTTGAGTTAGCATTATATAGCATTATTTTGGTATAAAATTCAACTATTGGGTAAAAAATGAACTTTTTTGTTAAAAATGCTTATTTATGGGTTCAAAATTCAACTGTTTTGTAGAAAATCAACTTATTAAATTATTATTAATATATATTATTTAATAACTTTGGAAAAAAATTCAACTACTCATTTAGATCTTCAAATCTAGGGTAAGAGTTGGCACTGGCAGCAGTCGTTGGTACCCCCTTCTTATTTGCTTTAAGTAATAGGAAAATGAAAATATTTTGAATATTTTGCTCACATTAGAGTAATTCGAACACACAACGTTAAATATTTAAATTTCCCTACTGTAATGCAAATTAGAGGAGGGGGGAGTTTTTATAAGATTTTTTTGGTTATTATATAAAGTCTTAAGTAAATTTATTCATTTGCATTAACTCAAAAATCGGTGCGAATCTCTTCAAATCCCTTCAAATCTTAGAAATCTCATTGAAATCCGTGACTTCTTTTGACATAAATCAAAATCTCTTAAAATTCCTTGAAATCCCTTAAAATTCCTAAACCTTTTACAATCCCTTGAAAGTCCTCAAAATTGTTGTAATCGGCGAAAACCATTCTTAAATCCGTAAAATCCCTAAAATTTCCTAAAAGCTTGAAATACCTTAAAGCCTTCGGAATACCTCAAAAGATTTGCAATCCCTTAAAATGTCTTTCAATATCTCAAAATCCCTTGAAATTTGTTGAAATCCTTTCAACAGGGAGGGGAGGGGGCTTATAATTCGAAAAATCATCTTCACGCAATTAATGGACGTTCCCTTAAAAAAAATTAATCCATTCTTATTTCTTCTCACAGCTATGATTCCAGCAGGCAGCGAGAATGCTGACGTAGTTGATTTAAATTTACGCCAGATACCTGAAGAGGCACGAATAGTACGATATTTCGATGTACCTTATTATATGCAGTATTATATGAAAAACTATAATCACGTAAATGAGCCGGATAATCAGCGGTTTTTCAACATCAAAAGCTTCTGGAAATTTCGTTCATTAGAAGATGGAAACGGTTTCATCGTTGGTTTTTTTTCAAACTCATCAGAATACACTTAAAGGAATATATAGAAGAATAAGCCGGTCTACATACATACGTGTTAAACTAAACGCGCGATCACGTCAACCAGATGACATGGACGACCATGAAAAGATCCTGTATCCTGAAAATGAGAAATACTTAGTAGAAGATTAATGAAAAAATGGCTGTTTTTATTTAATATTCGTCAAGTGGTGATTCTCGACCTGTCGACGTTTCGAATGTTAAGCACGGACGGGAGCGGTTAGCGTTCGGATAGGAAGCCGTTCGGGAATCTGGCTTAGTCGCGTTTCCACAGCGTTTGACTACTTTCAATATGGATATTTAACACCGAGAATGGATGTGGGCACTCGATGCTATCGAATAACTATATTCAAACTCGTCTGTCGGTAACCGGCTCTGCTCATAAGTTTCGGTTTTCTGCAGTTTTCCACTTCTCTGATTAAAATTTGCAAGCGAATCCGAGCACTTTTAATAAAAATCCGGCTGCAGACGGTATGGGATTTAGGGGTTTACTGCGCATATAATAATGAAATATACCTTGATAAATTAGGCTTAAGGAAACTCTGTAATTGAATTTTAAAGTGGTTAGGCTTCAATACATGTGAATATGAATATATACGTATATGTTTTCTTTCTAGCCTGAACAATTTTTCTTCGTTGAAAATTTATCTCGTTTGATGGAAATTGCATCTCTCTTGGTCCAACACTGACAAGCGGAACCTACACCCTTCGGAATTTTGTTTGGATACATACTCCTCTGAGTGAGAGGTCATTACAAAAATTGTAATATGATGAAATAATAAGATGCTCTTTTCAGCGATCTTTGAGAAAAAGGGCATGCCTGACGCCGGAAAAGACCCTCAAAGTGACGTTTTGAGATCCGGGGTTTGTCAATGGAGAGTATTGGACAGAGAAGCCTAGGGGCCTAGGAGAAATCGGGGTGACAGCCAGCATGCCAGCTGTCGCATTGGGGGGAGGGGGATCTTGAGATCGCCTTTTCGCAACAGCCGGATTAAGGAAGACAGCCAGAGACGCTCGGGAAGCGAGATCGCTTCCCGCGGTCGCAGCCAAGTATGTCGGCTGTACCACATTTAACTAGGAAAGCAACAACTAACAGAGAAAGAAGATAAGCGTGATTCTAAAGAGTAAACTTCATTTATCACTTTATATATAAGGGTTTGCCAATAGCTTAGAGCTCACGCCTCACAGTCACTTTGGAATGACAACCGGAATACCAGGCTATGCTTACTATAGAATGTCAAGCTGCAATGGAACTAACGATTTCCGCTTGTGCACGACCTTTTATACCCGCATCTGTGGAGGGTTTCATGGGAGGCCACGTGGAGAGGGCAGAGTCGAGTGGCGGGAGGTGCGCGCGTCGAATTTCGCTGGCGCTGCACTCGCGGCACTGGCCTTCACTCAGTTCTACTACTTGCCGGCGTGAGGGGGCACGTCTTTAACCTGGCATGACCGGACTAACTGGTAGGTGTGTTCATGCCAGGCCAAAAGGACGGTGTCTCTTTTAACCGTGATTGGTATAGTTCAGGTCTGCTGACATCGAAATCTAAAACTTAATATCTCAAGTGTTTGTCTTAATTTCTATCGGCAAAACAAGTGTCTGAGAGTAGGAATCAATATATTAGGTCAAGGTAATTTAGTTTATATGATTAAATTAATTTCCTTATAATTTTACCTCCTAGGTGCGTATAACCACTGTATATCCTAGTGATGTAAACAAAAGACTATAAATCTGGTATCTGCTTCACAGGACGACTTTTTTTATTTGCTTTAGAATTCTTTATAATTCCCAAGACTCTCTCGAGCATTTTAGTAGACCAAATTCTTTATGAGGTGATCCAAATTTCCTAGATAGTCCAGGACTTTATGTTGATTTATCTTTTACATAGTATTGAAACCTCTTATGAATATTCAAAGAAGGATGCTTTTAATTTTTGTAATATTTTGGTGCCCGTTCAAAAGTCTCAGACTGAGTTTTATACTTTTTATAAGACACATTTTTTTCGTGTTGACCGGCGATTGCTTGAAATTAGATATAATGAATATAGATAATAAAGATAATAAAGTTATAATGAATGACATTCATTGGGAGGTATTAATCACGTTTTATTTCATAATTTATTTGCCCTTCAGCTATTGGAAGTTTGGGGAAAATGTTATCTTTCCAACAGATATGAGCCAAATAAAAGTTGCAATAAAATTCAAACTTCGATATCTTTAATCAAATTCTTGCACACCGATCATAGCATAAATGATCATTCTGTTTGCTTTTCATTCACTCATACCTATATTTGTTTTTCTTTCAAAACATACAATTGATCGCTACTCTTCCATTAATCAAGTTTTTCGTTTGTCGTTAGTCCTTGGCTTGTAATTGATTATAGATTGTGAAATACTTCTTCCTCTTAGTGTTCCTCAGTTTTTAGCATTGAGAGAAGTCCCTTAATTTATAGTTTTCAGCCTGGCCAGCTTTTTTGTCTCGTTTTTATTAAAGACAGATGTCGATTATCTTCCAATTCCAAAAAGAGGTACGTACATTCCACAACGATTTCCTATTTCTCTTAAAAATAAATTTTCACTCACCTGACTCTTTGTCCAAATAGTGTATCACTGTCCGTTGATATGTTACTTATCCCGCGCATTCGACGCTTCTAATTCGCGTTCTTCGTGGTTCAATTATATTTTTCTCACTTGTACATCAGCGCCACATTTTTTAATTGTGAAATTTCTTTTTAATTTACCAAGGTAGATCAACTACTACGGAGCGTACAAAAATTTCATTAATGTTAATTTTTTCCTACCAAGTTGGGTACAAGTGGATTTCCAAATATACGGCATAACATAAAACTGGAGAATGGCTCTACTTATTCTGAAGAGATCAAGCTAACCGACCTTCCGATAAGTTTTACGTTTTTATACGAACGGCACGGAATCAACATTTCGTGGTAGATATCAGAAAGCTGGTTTTAGAGCAAGGTCAAAGGCGCACGACGATTGGGTCGGTTATTGTTACTAGTTCATTTGAGCCAAATATGACGGAAAAATAGGGGGTAAATTTTAAAATTGGTACTGACGTCATCGTATAACTTTTCATTTGTTCCATTTGTTTTCATGGAATTTTAAGAGATTTGGAAACGTTTTAAAAGAATTCACGGGATTACGAACGATTTTGAAGGATTTTAAGAGATAAGTAGCGTCATAAATTTTAAAGTCAGCTGATTTTAACGGGATTTGGAAGATTGGAAGGGACTTAAAAAGATTCGCGAAGATTTCAAAGTATTATTAGGGATTCAATGGATTTTAAGAGCCTTAATTAATTAGTGGGTAGTCTACATAAAAGAGTTAGAATAATTTCAATTTGAAGAGAGTCAGAAAATTTTAATGGAATTCCAAGAGATTTTAAGGGACTTAACGGATTTTAAGTGATTTGAAAGGGTTTAAATGATTTCACGGGATTTCAAAGGATTTTAAGAGATTCCAAAAGATTTTAAAGTATATCCACGGATTTTAAGAGAGTATGTACGATGTCCCAGGATTTCAAAGGATTGCAAATATTTCCAGTGATTCCACGAGATTTCATGAAATGTGGATATCCAAAATCAGGAATTGCTATCTCATCGACCCTATATTTTTTGGACTATAATATAAATAATAAGTCATTTCAACAGACAAAACAGGTTTTAATTAGCTATGGGACGTGTGAACTTGACTACTCCTTACGATGGGGAATTCATTTTCCCTGCCCAAGGAGAAGGCGAGTTCGGACCTGACTGCAGTGAGGAGGCCTAAGAAATTCCGCGGATAGCAATAACCCGGAACCCGCAGCGAGGACGACCCTGTTGGTCAAAAGTTTATGGGTAGTAGGGTGGAAGTGTCAGCGTGAATTCTTCTAAGCAGCAAAAATCGTATGGCTCTCGATTTCCAAAACAGTTCAAGACGTGAACAAACGTGTCGAGGGCTGAATGTTACCAGGGTATCGTGACATATACGGTATCTCTGGGATACCGAGCAACATCTCAGAGTAAAGTTGCCATATCTCTACAAGCGGGGATCTGTAGATATTGACCAAAAAATTTCCTAGATACTCATGGGAACAAAATGAGTTCTTGCAAAAAGGAAAAAAACAACCGGGGGGAATCGGAAATGACCCCTTTTGAAAAAACATCTCCTGTGAAGATAGAAATTACCGAAGGAGCGTTAGAGCATACATCGGAATTTTTAAGTGAGGAAACATCTGGGAATAACCCCGGCGTAGAGAGAGGTAGGGAATTATGTGGACCAACGTGCGATGCGGATTTCGGTGGGTCAACCGAAGCGGTGAAACCACGACGAGCTAAATTGTCGGGAGCTGCTAGGAAGAGGTTGAGACGCCAATTGTTGAACCAATCAGACGCAGCAATCAACCAAACGGGGACGGCAAAGAAACCCCATTCCGGTAGCAGCACACCGAAGGAAATCAGGGAGCAGAAGAAGATGCGATTGAGAGGTCCAACAGTCTCTTATAGCCAGGCCATTCAAATTTGCCGCTTCAAAAATGATACTTTTATCGTAATCTCTTCGGACGAAGTATCCCGAACTTGGATCATTGAAGCTGTTGGCGTTTTACAACCTTAGACGGGAACTCAGATCAAAGTGATCGTACTTAAGACGATAGCAATCCAAAATCCGACCATGGAAATGGGAGGATGGAAAGTTATCGATGTCAAGGCCGATGGTCAGGCTACCCAACTTGTAATAACTGCAACGACAGCAGTGGTCGAGAGTCTCAAGAAGATCGACTGCAAGCCTCAACATGGGTTGAAGAGAATTAATATGAAGATCCTCTCAAAAACCAAAGTTACACCAGAAGACAAAGATCCGGATTTGTTTAGGGAAGAGCTGGAGGAGACAACTGAAAGTTAAAATGGACACCAGATATCCCTCTTCCAGTCTGGATTTTATGCAGGTAAGCTCTCACTATGCTAAAGGAGCGTCTGCTATCTTGGGCAGATTTTTATCAGCGGAACAGACGGCTGTTGCTTTAATACAATAACCTTGGACTTACAAGGCGAGAGTTCGAAGCTTATGTAACAAGAGCAGATCAGTAATTTATGATAGTTCTGTAAAAACACATAGGACAGCACTTTATGTTAGAGGCGATATTAAATTTATTGGATTACCAAGGTACCTTTTTAGGGATTTAATAAAAATAAATATCGGTAATCATTTGAGAGGCAAGTGAAAACCTATGGTGATTTTCTCAGCGTACCTGCCATTTGACTCCAAGGACCCACCACCATCTGAGGAATGGAGAAATTTAGTGGACTAGTGCTGCGTTAAAGGATGGCTAATACTTATCGCATATCATACTAACGCACATCATTCGACTTGGGGTAGTAAGGTCACCAACCACAGGGGTAAGCCTTTATTAGATTACCTCTTAACTACTGGTTTGATTTGATTGAATCGGGTTAATGGCATGTATCGTCTGAGGCTCAAGTATAGGAATCCCAAAGCAAATGAATGAGATACTTATAGGGAGGATTTCAGCAGTTTCCTAGGCGCTATACCGGGCGTATGTGAACAATTGTCCTTTTCGTGTTGAGAAAACGGACAGGGATGCACCCTGGTGGAATCCTGTTCTTGAGACCTGAAAAAGGATACTCGACGCCTTTTTAACAGGGTTAATAAGAATGGTAATTGGGACTTGTACATGGCAACCCTAATAAGATATAATATTGGGATGCAAAATGCCGTGAGGGACTCATGAAGGGGTATTGTCAGCGGGCCATGAGTCATATTCCTCACGAGAACCAACTTTTAGAGCCCGAATGGTTGATTGGAGAGTAGCCAGTCGTATTAACACTCATTGTTTTAAACGAATCGGATTATTACACTCAAGGCTACTTAGATGACTTGGCGATTCTGGTTACAGGGCAGCATGAGGGCACCTTAGTGTAACTCACGCAGTCAGCGCTCAACATAGTAGAGCAATGGTGCAAGAACCGTTGTTTGTCCGTCAAACCGGACAAGACGGAACGCGTGCATTTTCCCAGAAGAAGGAATCTTCCTTGCCTTCGAAATTTTAAGTTCTACGGTAGGGAAGTAGAATTTCTAAAATCAGCCAAGTACTTAGCAGTATTATTTGAACGTAAATTAACCTGGAAATTCCATGTTGACGCCTGTAGATGCGCAATAGAGAAATCCTGGGGCTTAAAACCCAGGATTACTTACTGCTTATAAATATTGATAATCTGACCCATAATAGCATATGCATGAACAATCTGCTTGCCAAGGATTGAACTCATCATTACTATAAAACAACTGGAAATCCTCCAAAGGGCTTCTGCTTAGCAATCACAGATGTTATGAAATCACTAATAGCAGCTCTTGAGGTTATTCTGGAAATCCCACACTTGCACCTTTTCGTAGGGAAGGTTGCGGCAGCGGAAGTCTATAGACTCCTAGTAGGTGGCAACCTTAGTGATGTTAAGGTAACAGATCTACACGATATCGGTAAATGCATACTTTCCGAGGATAATATTCTCCCTATGCAAACTGATTCTATGTTGAGCAAATTATCCTTCATGAAACCTTTCGAAGTGATCTTCCATAAAAGAGAAGAATGACATGATGAAGGGAGAAAGAAAGAATTATTTAAACCAGAAGGTTTTGTTCGGTACAAAGAGAGATCTAAAGGCTCCTTTGGAACAGGGGCTGGAATCAGTGAAAAGAAGCTCTGGGCTGAGGAAACAATAGCACTGGGCACATTCTCTACAGTTTTCTAGGCCGAAATAATAGCTATTAAAGCTTGCACTGAAGAAATTTATAAGCGGGCTTATGAAGACCAGCACATTTACATTTGTTTTGACAGTCAAGCAGCACTTAAGGCAGAGTTTACTACCAGACTAGTGTGGAGTTCCCTGCAAAGATCATCTTAAGCTTGCTGGTAAAAACTGGGTCAGTCTGATCTGGGATCCCGGCTATGAAGATATTGAAGGTAATGAGAAAGCAGATACTCTAGCTAAGACGGAAGCTTCATAGACCCTGATTAGCCCGGAACCCTACTGCGTTATCTCGTACGCATTGGCGAAAGGAGTCATTGGTAAATAACTCTCGGAGGAGCATGCGAGATTTTCGAAGGGAACCAAAAAATGGTGCATTCTGAGAATTTCATATCTGGACACTACCAACTGAGAAAACACTTGACCAAGATGAGCATTGTAGACAACCCTCGTTGTCGAAAGTGTGATTTTCGTGAGGAGACAGCTCATCACATACTTTGTGAATTTCATGCACTGGCCTGCCTACGAAACGAATACCTGGGGTATTATTTTCTCGAACCAGAAGACTTTCATTACATCTCGTTTTAAATGGTCGGACCAACTCAGGAGGGACATCCTTACCTGCTGGCAAAGAAGCATGTTTGCATCGCAAATGTCTTTGGTAGAATTAAATAAATTGTAATGGTTAGAGTTCCTCGCTAGTTTTTTTTTCTGTGCTTTTTTTATTTATTTCACTCTATTCATTATGTTCTTATGAATAAATTTTACCATGTAATCGTTAAGAAATGGGAGACCTGGACCTGGACCTGGAACTAGAACTGGTACTTGTACTGGAACGATGGCACTAGCGGTCCAAACAAGAAACTGATGTCACCACTCGACCTGGCGCGAAATTTTGAATCTAAAACCATGCCTAACTCAAAACGGCCAAAATTGAAGTTGTGCCATGTTGCTCTGACAACGACGAGATCCGACTTGAATATTTTTGGGTGGGTCTACTAGATACTCAATCCGAAAAATACCGGATAGAGAAATTGAGAAACCCGGACCGAAATTTTCGGATCGGGTCTCTAATGCTAACTGCTGGATTCGGACCCGAAAATATTGGTCCGGATTTAGGGCTTGTACATCTCTATTTAAAATTTATTCTTCAAAATAAAAAAAACATTACAAATTTTACCAGCAGTCTTAAGAAATTATTTCTTTTTCAAAATGTTCAAAAAGCTTCTAAAACTTCTAAATATCGCTTAAAATAATTCAATTTTCCAAAAAGTTTTAAAAATACATAAAGAATCCTTATTTTTTTCAAAAAGAAAAAAAGGAAAAACTGGTTAAAGAACATTCAGAACGGCGCAACTAATTAATATTTTGAAATTTAGTGTATATATACACTAGTCTGAGTTTCTTCTGTTTTTCCGCTTCCCGAGCATAGACTATAAACGGCTGATATATGAGGCTTGATGAAATCATAACTTTTAATCAGCACCAAATTATTTATTGTGTAGTCATGGTTAAATTCTCGCACGTTTATTACTCTTTTATCTTGAGCAACTAAAATAATTTATGTTTAAGGTAAACACAGATTACAATTTTTTAAAGGGCCATCCACAAATTGAAAAATATGTTTTTCTGGAATTGTATACCCCCCTCCCCATTT
>CAKNYM010047219.1:4648-38201 GCA_932195095.1 Andricus curvator | reverse complement strand
AGTACTATTACTGGTGCTAATATCACGATTACTGGAATGTTTACCCAATTAGGGGCTGTGCACATAATACCTCACACGTTTTTCTTTTCCTTATGTCGTTGTATCCCTTTTGGCTTCGAGGCAATTTTATTCTCGTCTTTGTTTAAACAAAGGAAAAACGTATGACGTATCATGTGCACGACCCCTTACTTAATTTTTTAATGCAAAGAATTCAAAAGAATTCAGAGCATTCAAAAGAATTCGAATAATTCAAAGGAATTCTAGGAAGTCACAAGAATTAAAAGGATTTAGAAGAATTCATGAGAGTTCAACAGAATTTGAGGAATTCAAAAGAATTCAAGAGAATTCGAAGATTTAGAAAGAATTCAAAGCATTCAAAAGAATTCTAAGAATTCAAAAGAATTTTAGGAACTTGAAAGAATAAAAAGGATTCAATAGAATTCATAATAATTGAAGGAAGTCAAAATAATTCAAGGAATTCAAAAGAATTCTAGGAATTTAAAAGAATTCTGATGAATTCTAGAAATTCAAAAGAATTTAAAGAATCCAAAAGGATTCAAAGAATTGAAGTGAATTTTTAATTTTAGATCACTTATTGTAATTTTAAGTAAGGTAAGTGTCCCAGTAATCGTGAAGGTCCCAATAATTGTGTAACTTGGTTAATGTATTGTTAAAAATTCTGATGAAAGTAACATTTGGAAGAAAAAAATAACATTTAATTTTAGCATTTTATAGTATGAAATGGAATTTCAATTAATTCAAAGTAGACAGAAAGGAAGAAAACTGGCATCACTATTAGTGGTGCTAATATCAAGATTACTGGAATGCTTACCCAATTAGGAGCTGTGCACATAATACGTCACACGTTTTTCTTTTCTTTATGTCGTTGCATCCCTTTTGTTTTCGAGGCAATTTTATTCTCGTCTTTATTTAAACAAAGGAAAAACGTATGACGTATCATGTGCAAAGAGTTCAAAAGAATTCAAAGCATTCAAAAGAATTCAACAGGATTCAAAAGAATTCGAAGAATTCAAAAGAAGTCGAAGAATTCGAGGGAATTCTAGGAATTCACAAAAATTAAAACGATTCAGAAGAATACAAAAGAATTCATAAGAGTTCAAAAGAATTTAAAGAATTCAAAAAAATTCAAGAGAATTCGGAGAATTATAAAGAATTCTAGGAATTCAAAAGAACTCTTAAGAATTCATAAGAATTCAAAAGAATGCGAAAGAATTCTAGGAACTTATAAGAATAAAAAGGATTCAAGAGAATTCATAATAATTCAAGGAATTCAAAAGAATTCAAGGAATTCAAAAGAATTTAAAGAATCCAAAAAGATTCAAAGAATTGAAGTGAATTTTTAATTTTAGATCACTTATTGTAATTTTAAGTAAGGTAAGTGACCCAGTAATCGTGAAGGTCCTAATAATTGTGTAACTTGGTTAAAGTATTGTTAAAAATTCTGATGAAAGTAACATTTGGAAGAAAAAAATAACATTTATTTTTAGCATTTTATAGTATGAAATGGAATTTCAATTAATTCAAAGTAGACAGAAAATTGGAAAATTACTTAATTTTTTAATGCAAAGAATTCAAAGAATTCGTAAGAATTCAGAAGTCTTCAAAGAATACAAAAGTATTTAAACAATTGAAATTAATTTTTAATTCTAGGACGTTAGTTTTAATCTTAAGCAATACTTAATTTTTGAATTTGGTGAATTGAAAAAAAAATTTTAATTCAAAAGAATTCAAAGAGTTCAAAAGAATTCAGAAGAATTTAAAGCATTGATCAAAGAGTTCAATAGAATTGAAAAGAATTAAAACAATTCAAAAGATTTCAAAAAATTCAAAAGATTTCAAAAGTATTCAATGAATTCATGAGAATTCAAAAGTCTTCAAAGAATTGAAATTAATTTTTAATTTTAGGTCTTTAGCTTTAATCTTGAGTAATATTTAATTTTTGAATTTGAAGAATTGAAAAAAATTCAAAAGAATTTAATTATTCATCAAAGAGTTCAGTTGAATTTAAAAGAGTGGTAAGAATTCACAGAATTCAAGAGAATTTGAAGAATTCGAAGAATTGAAAGGATTTCAGAACTCGAAGATGGTTTGAAAGTGGCTTTGGTAATAGCATTATTTTTCTTACGTCTCTGAATAAGCGAGAATATAGAAATTTTATTTGCTATGTATCACACACTATTAGAGAAACCTGAGGTTTTGTAAATTAGAAGGTGGCAGGACATGCCTGGGAATATTTTTATATTCTGACATGTAGTCACGTTAGCATTATTTTTATTACATCTCTGAATAAGCGAGAATAAAGAAATTTTATTTGCTGTGTATCACACACTATTACAGAAACCTGAGGTTTCGTAAATTAAAAGGTGGCAGCACATGTCTGGGATTATTTTTATATTCTGACATGTAGTCCAGTTACAAAATTCTAGCGTTGTTACCGACTCAGTCTGTGCGAAACCGGCAGGGCGATTCTCCGGAAACCGCAAGGTGGCACCCGCATCTTTTTCTAAAATGGCTTTCTCCCACCAGCCGCCACATTTAAATAATTTGTAATACAAGAGCTTCCCAGTGAACATTTCAAATATTAAAAATATATATTTAGCAATAATATAGCAACTTCAGTTGACCAGACAGACCTGCCCCATAATATTACCTGTCATTTAAAAAAAAAAATTAGCACGATAGTTCAATTTCCCTCTTTTTAAATTGGCGGAAAAAAATAACATGGGACGGTCGTTAATACGTGACGTCATAATGTACTACATGCCCTTAAAGCAAATAGAAAATTTCTGGACAGATCACTTCGCATAAAATTGATTTCTGCTCTAATATTTCCATCACTAGATTATTGTTGCTTGGTGTATGATGATATTTCACTTGAGCGAGACGTTATGTTACAACGAGCACTTAATGCTTGCGTGCGCTTTATTTTTGATCTGCCTAAAGATACCTCTATTTCATCGTATTTGAACTCACTTGGCTGGCTACGAGTCTAAACTAGGCGTCAATACTTTATGGCCACAAATCTATACACTATTCTAACAACAGGTAATCCTTCCTATCTTAGAGAGATGTTTATATATGTAGATGATGTTAGGCTTCGAACTACACGGCGAGATGGAAATTTACTTTACATTAATCCTTCCAGAACTTCCATGTACAATAACTCCTTTTGCATATCTTCAGCGTTATTCTGGAATTCTCTTCCTGAAAATATTCGTAATGCGGAGAATTTGACGGTTTTTAAAACTAGTCTTTTTCGGTACCTCTTAACTGAGCAGTCTCTACTCTAAGATCAATACGTTCCGAATGCTGCGAATATATATACATTTAACTGATATTTAATTAATTTAATTTAATTTATGGAACTGTATTTTGCTTAGGACTACCAAATTATTCCCAATTTTGATGTCTTAGATTAAGTTATAGCATAGATATGTATATATATATATATATATATATATATATATATAATATTATACAAAATGTATGTACCTATTGATGTAAATACCTTTTTGCCTGTAGGGGACTCGTCCCATGGCTTTAATAAACTCTAAAACTAAAAAACTAAAACTAAGGCCGTAAATTAAGGAAATGAAAAAATGTTGCAATTCTGAGGCTGTAATTAATATATATATATATATACGTATGTCTGCAACCGATTCCATCAGAGAACTAATATAATATATAATACCACTTAGATCGTTATTTGTGAGCAAAAGTAAAATTCGAATCAAATCTTTCTCTAAAAAATAGGTCAGTCACGAAAATCTTGAAAGCATTGTTGTCGCTTTTCCTCAATGCCGATTGGGTAATTTGAAAAACTAGAAGGAAGCAATGTTGCCAAATACACACACATAATTAAGAATTGAGTTTCAGTTAATCAAGATTTATTAATGTGAAATTTTGTTATTACACTTTCAGTTAAAATAATTAATTTTCAACCAAGAAAAAGGAAATTTTCAACAAAATAGTTGAATTTTCAATAAAGAAAACTGTTGAATTAAACCAAAAATACGAATTTTCAACAGAAGAGTTGAATTTTTAACCAAGAAAAATTGTTTATCCAAAAAAGAAAAAAAACGCATTCAAAATGTTGTGTTTTTAAGTCTACTTCTTCATTCATAATAATGTGTCCCCTAAGGGTTTACATGACTTCCATTTCTTACAACACTTCCTTCTTCATGTTTTATAAAATCTTATCCTTACTATTTACAGTTATTTACACCTATTTACAGAAAATCTTATATCTATATCCTTATTTCTATTTTTTCACGATAGCGCAATTTGGGACGTGTTAGAGAACGAGCGAGCAAGCGATCTAAAGCGAGAGTGCAAGCGAGAGAGAGAGATAGAGAGAGAGAGAGCGAGAGAGCGATAACGCAAACGCATCTTAATTTACTTATGCTGTTACATAACCATTACTTACAAATCTTTACGCTTCTAATTTAAGCGACTTCCGTTTCCTTTTTCTTTCACTTCTGTTGTAACTCCATTTTGCCATTTTTTTGCATCCATTCTTTCTTATTTGCTCCCCTAGAATCTTTACCACATTCTTTTGCCAGCTTCCTTTATCTTCCATTCCTCTCCAACATCCTTCCCATACATGCTCCCATGTTTCTTCTTCCCATTCACAGATTCTGCACTTCCTGTTCTCTTTTTTCCCCAATACATATCTGCCCTTACCTCGTTTTCCAATCTAAATCTTGCTATTCTGGTCCATCTTTTCTCTCCCCATCCCTTTTCTAAATACTTTGGTACTCCTTCCTTTTTTATCATCTTATACCATTTATTATATTTTGATTCCTCAATCATGCTCTATCTTTCTATTAATTGTCTTTCCCTATCATTTTTTTCCACTTCTTCATAGCTGACTCCAGTCCCGTCTTCTATAGCTCTAGCGTTAAAGAACTCCCTCCTCTCTTCTTCCCATCTCGTTAATTCCATCGCCCTCCCTCTCCTTTTTTCTACCTCCATCAAACACTTTCTCGTTAACTCCCCTCCCTTTGCGCTTCTTCTCTCACCATATATCTGCGTATGCCAGTGCATATATCTTTTCGTTCCCTATCCTAACTCCTCCCCACCCTTTTCTCTTAATTTCTTCTTCCAAGTCTGATATTAATATATTAAATAAAAGTGGGATCAGAGGAAATCCTTGCTTTAATCCTCTCGCCAACCAGAAACTATCTCCTACTTGCTCTCCTACCTTTACCTTGCTTTTCGTCTCTCTAAAAATTTCCGATACTCTCTTTATTAATCCCTCTCGTATCCCCTTTTTCACCATGACTTTTGCTATCTCGCCTCGGTCTAATGAGTCAAACGCCCCCTTTAAGTCCACGAATATTGCTATCATTGCCCCTTTCTCCCTTTTAATCCTCTTATTTAATAAATAGTTTAGAACATATATATTGTCCATCACCCCCATCCCTTTTCTAAACCCTGTCTGATTCGGTGGCTTTATCTTTTTCCCCACAACTTCTTTTTTTAACCTCTCCGATAAAAGAGTCACATATACTTTATACAGTGTTGGTATTAGTGTCACTCCTCTGTAATCTTTAACCTCCTTTCCTTCGCCTTTCTTCACTATTGGCATCACTACTCCTTCTTTCCATAACTCTGGCCACCCCTGTCCTCTCCATACTCTATAGCACATGATCCACGTTCATTCCTTTAATTCTGTCCCCCCATATTTCCAGACTTTAGTTGGAATCTCATCTATACCATGTGCCTTTCCATGTTTCATTATCTCCAAGACCTTGACTATTGCCTCTCTTGTAATATCCTCCTCCTCATCTGTTTCCCTACCAGCTTTTCCTCCTTTCCTAACTTTCCTCTCTACCCCTCCTAGTAATTCAATAAAATATTTTTTCCATTCTACCATCTCAATATCCTGGTTTACTCTTTTCCTTCTTCTTCTCTCTCTATTTACCACCTTCCAAACCTCTTTTTTTTGATCACACAACTCAGTATACTGCTTCTTTTTTCACCTATATTCTTCTCCACTACTTGTCCCTTTTCTCCATTTTCTTAATTCCCTTTTCACTTCCTTCTTCTTCTGTTTATAATTCTTATCCCATCTACTTCTATCCCCTCCTTCACAAACTTCTTTTTTGCTTTTGCACTCTAATACTCCTTTTATTTCTCCTATCATTATTTCCATTTCCTCGATTACATTTCCTTCCCCCATTTTGATATTCCTGACTGTTTCTTTAAACTGTTCTTTACCTTCCATTGACCAATCCCCTCTTCCTGCTTTTTTTCAATTTCGCTTCCTTTTTAGCTTTATTGTTATTACTCATTTCTCTCTCTACTGTCACTATTATGGAAAAGTGATCCGAATCTATATAATTCCCTACCTCTAGTTTCTTAACCTTCTCTCTTACCTCGTCGTCCACTACCATATAATCAATTACCGTTCCCCTCTTTCCTCCTGAACGTGTATATTCCCCTTCCTCATCCCCCTCTATACTTCCGTTTAGGATAAACCATCCCATCATTCAATATCTTGTCTTTGTATTTTCTTCTTCGCCCTCCATCCCATTTTCTTCTTCGCCCTCCATCCCATTTCCTTCCTCCTATATCTCCTGTTCTCGCATTAAAGTCTCCTCCTATCATAAGCCTCATATCTTGCTAGCTTCCTTTCATCAGTTCTCTCGTCTCCTCTGTTTTCTCCTGCATATCAACGTTCACATAAACCCCCACTATCTTCCGCCTCTCTCCTCCCATATTTATCTCTTCTACTATTAATAGTTCTTTATGTTCTTTTAATTATTTTTCATCGTTCTCTGTTATACATTCGTTCCTCACTCCCATCACCATTCCTCCCATTGTTCTGCCTTTTTTATTATTTCTCTTTGCATTTTGAACCTGCCATTTGTAACCTCTTGGTAATCTTCCCCTTAATATTTCCTATCACTTTTCATCTTGCCAGGTCTCCATCATTACTACTACATCCCATTGTGTATAATTTCTCATAAACTCCATATCCTTTCTTTCTAAGCCTGCTATATTCTAGTGCATATCTTCCAATTTTCCCTACTTTTGTTTCTTGTCTATTCTTATTTCCTAGTATTTCTTATTTCTTCATCTCCCGTTCCTTTCTCTCCTAGTTTCCCGACACCTCATTATTTACTTTCTCTTCCCTGTCCTCGTCCCAATTCCACCATACACCTTCTATCTGTATTCTCCCATACTTAACCCACATTCTTCTTCCCTTTTTTCTTTTCTCTTCCGCTATTTTTCTCAACTTATACTGCATGTTCCTTTCTACCCATGTCAAATCATCCTCTATTCTTTCCAAACTTCCATATAACACCCTCTTCTTTGTCTTCACTTCCCTCTTATGTTCCCATTTCTTTAGTTTCACTAGTATCATTCTCTCCCCTCTTCGCTCTTCCCTTCCTACACTTCGCACTTCCTCTATTTCTACCTTAGCATCAATTCTTTTTAGTACTTCTTCCACTCCTTCCATCAGGCTCCTTTCCCTCTAATCTTAGACCCTTTATGACGATGTTTCTTTTTCTTTCTTCTCTCTCTCTTTCTTTCTCATTCTTTCTTCTATTTTTCTCAACCTTTCCTTCTCCTTATTTCCACTTTTCCCACCTCCAAACTCACGGTTTGAGCTTTCTATTTTTTTTGTTCTGCTACAATTTCAAACGAAAAGAGTAATTTTCTTTCTAAAAGAATAATTTCTAACAAAGCACATGAATTTTCAACCAAAAAGGTTAATTTTCTACTAAAAGGAGAAATTTTTAACAAAATAAATTATTTTTCAACTAAAAAGGTTAATTATATAAAAAAAAAATTTTTTTTTAACAAAATAGATGATTTTTTAACAAAAAATAGAGGAGTTTGAGTTTATTCAGAGAAATAAGTTTTTAAGTAAATAAAATAAATTTCCAACGTAATAGTTAAATTTTCCACAAAAAAATGAACTTTCTACCAAAAAGATTAAATGTCTATAAAATAAGAAAAGTCGACAAAACATTTAGTTAAAGTATTGATTAAAAAAAATTAATTAACAACAACAAAAATAATTAGTCACAAAGAAGATTAATATTCTACCGTAAAATACAAAGTTTCAACAAAATACAGAAATTTTCAAATAAACAGTTGAATTTTCAACTGAAGAAGATTGATGTCCAACCAAACATTGAAAAGATAAATTTTCAGTTAAAAACATTATTAAAAAAAATCTTAGCAGAATATTTAAATTTTGAACGAAAAAAAAGAAGATTTTTCAAATAAAATGATAAATCATCAACAAAAAAAAAAGTCTGCAATAAAGTAGTTCCACTTTCAACTAAGTAGTTGAATTTTAAACCAAGAAAAGGTTTTTCAGTAGCTATTCACGATTAGAAGAATCTTGAAAATTTAATCAAATTAGATCATATAAGATTTCCTGTAAAATCTATAAAAAAAATATTGAAAAATAAACCGAGTTTTTTTCTAAAGAAACGGTAATTAGTGTGCGCGTAGCGCGCACAATGTTCTTCTAATATAAAATATACAAAAAGCATAACCAAATAATGTCATAATACTGGTCAACAAAATGTGACCTATGTGTCCAATGTCCATGTAATGGGACGAACCCGAAGTTGTCTATATGTTGCTTTCAGACTTTTGCGAAGCTTTATAAACAAAGTAACCGTGCGGTCCAAAAACCGAACAGAGACATCATTTTTTAATGTTCTAAAATTTTTATAAACAAATATATTAATTGCACACCAACTTAGAGTATAACATCAAAGACCATGGCTGATTGTACACCAATTTCGGCACGAATACCCGAATTTTTTCAGTACGAATAGTGAGGACCTGGAAAAGGGTCTATTGTACTAAAATCTCGGTAAAAATGGTCAGATTTTTTTGGTACACATAGACACTGCCATCATAAAAATCATTTGAGATGATTGTAAAGTGTTGTTTTAAAACAATTATTTTAACAAATAAATTATTATCAATTTTTGCGTAACTGTTGAAAACAATTTTCAAACACATCATGCTATAATAGACTTATTAAAAACAAAAGTCATATATGCACTTCAGAATTTCGCTATGCTTTATAAATACACTAATGGGCTGATCGAAAAATCGAACAGACCTTTGACATCATGGGAGCATTGAAATAAAATATCAGTTGAGATTCACTTCTGAGATTTAAACGAGTTTTACTACTTGAAGTGCACGCCAATGTTAATATTAAATAGAGTTTGTATCGAGGTAATAATAATTTACAGGTGTTTCGATTGTACCATCATCATCACCATCACCATCCCCGTGTGGGGTTGCTACTCCCCCATAGGGTGCCTTCCCAGGATGCGGATACGGGAACGCCTCCCAGATATGGGTGGTACCGGGGAAATAAAATACCCGGGGCGGACAAAAAACAGCTAGGGGAAGGAACTTCGAACAAGAAACGAGCCATGAGGAAGTCTGTTAAAAACGATTTACCCCAAGAGAGTAGCAATCTCTCCGTCGGTTCAGATCAGGTTCAAGCCCTGGTGGCCGGCGCTAGCCCCGCGGATTCTGGGAAGGACCAAACATACTTGGAGAGGAGTCTTTGTGAGGAGATGGGCGGCCCTTTGGACGTCACAGAGGAGGGGAGCAACAACAAGAAATGGAGGGAATGGTCGGATGTCAAGTACATGAAGATCAGGTTCTACGAGGACCTAGATAGGAATCAGGAGCTTGTGGAATCTCTACGTGAGATCATCAGCAAGATGGAGGTCTTCTGTGTAACGAAGAGGAATATGTGGCTGGAAATCCGTGACGGTGTAAGTAGCGCGCGTCGTCAACTGGACGACCTTATTGGGAGTACGAATTCTCTGAAAAATAAGCTCAGGTACCACGAACAAGCGTTGAGCCGGACGGTGAGGCAGAAAGTGAACGAAGTGAGGAAGAAGGCAGGGCGAGGAAATGTGGCCAGCAGGGGAATCCAGACGACTAAAAACGCCGTCGTAACTCCCTCAGCCCAGTACCGGAAGAGAGAGAGAGGGAGTCCACTCTGAGCCCTGTTGAGGGAGGGCTGCTTATGCAGGCAACCCAAGCTAGGAAGAAGATGGTGAGAGAGGTTTGAGCTAGATCCGAGGCGGTTATTATGAAACCTTCCGAGGGTTTAAGCTACGCAGAGGTCCTCAAGGACCTCAAACGCAAAGATTAGCGCCGAGGCACGGCGAAATGGCCTCACTCCCATGTCCTTGAAGTAATGCGAAAGCGGTTCCGAAGAAATGGATTGGCACTAAAGGGTGGTGTTTTTTAGTGGGTCATTGATGGCATCACTATAATGATCAAATTGAGATCTCCGTGTATATTCCTATATATTGAGATCATTGTAGTGATGACATCAGCGATAATTATGCGACAGACGGAAAGGCCTTCATGACGCCTTTATGTGCAAAAATATCAAAGAGTTGGACAAGGTCATCAAAGAGACATATGACGCAAAAAGGGAGACTAAGGTCCAAGTGTAAGGACATGCTGGAGACAAAGGAGGAGGAGATTCATAGGCTGCGAGTGGAACTAGAACTCCTTAAGACCGAACAAGGGAAAGAAACCCTAAAACTGCCAGACAGTAGAGATATATCGTGTGAAGGGTGCATTCGGGCCTTCAAACTGGGAGAAATTAGAAAAGAACTCAGGGGAAACGGCACCTTCGAAGCCTACCAAAAAGCTGTCGAGGCCCCCTGGGACCAGGATGTATGCCCAAATATACGCGTATGTGAGAGTCACCAACTGACATAGTAATTGTTCTTCCATGCAGTAAAAACATCATCTCCGGACAAAAGGCCGTTGAGAGAGCTATGGCCAAAACTGGTTGCAAAAGAGGCCTAAAAAAACAGAGTAAAGGGAAGGGATATGTTGCCCGTATGACCTACACGATGAGTTTCCCCCTCCATACAGACGAGCTGGTACAAAAAAGCAGGGCTATGTACTACCCTATAATCGCGGATCAGGCGACAAAAGATGGTGCTTGCCCGGAAGATATATTCAGGGCGATAGAAAAAACAAAAGACCTTATCATGAAAAATAATAAGTCAAAGGTAGCTATCCCAAAACTGGAGGGTATGAGCGGTAAAACCACTAGAAAGATTCTTGAATTCATTTTCATGGATATAAATATCTACAATGGAGTACAAAAGAAGGGTGAGGAGCTTGATGAAATTTACACACAAATCAGAAAAAGAAAGAAAGAAAAAGGTCGCAACATACCCGAAGCGTGAAAAGAAAGGCCATCGCCATCGCCATCGCCATCACCATCCCGTGCGGGGTTGCTGGTCCCCCATCGGGCGCCTCCCCAGGTTGCGGATAGGGGAACGCCTCCCAGATATGGGTGGTACCGGGCAAATCAAATACCCGAGGTGGACAATAACCAGCTAGGGGAGGGAACCCCGAACAAGAAACCAGTCATGAGTGAGTACGACAAAAACACACTACGCCAAGGGAGTAGAAATCTCCCCGCCGGTCCGATCGACTGCAAGCCCCGGTGGCCGGTGCCGGTTCCATGGATTTTGGGGGGAACCAATCGTACTTGGACAGGAGCGTCTGCAAGGAGTGAGGAGGTCCATTGGACGTCACGGAAGAGCCCAGTTACATAGAGAAACAGAAGGCGTGGTCAGGTGCGAAGAGGACTAAATCCGAGTTTTACACCAAGTACCATGAAACCAAGGAGGATCTGATGTGTCTCCAAGAGATTATCAGGAAGATAAATGTTTCCTGCGGAGGCACTCGAGACGTATTTCTACTGTCAGGCCGGCTATATGAAGGAGGGGGTAGACCACAGAGTCACTGAAGTAAGAAAGAAGGCAGGGCGCGAACGTGTAGCCAGTAGGGGAATTCAGACGGAAAAAGATGCCGTGGAAACTCCTTCAACCCAATATGGGAAGAGAGCGAGGGAGCCCACCCTGAGCCCCGTAGAAGCGAGCGCCACTAGGCCAGAAAGGGAGAAGTCGAGGACCCGTGGTGTAGCGGTTACCTCGACACCCAAGAAGGAAGAGGGAGAGGTACCGACACCTGCACCCACGGTGACGAAAATAAAGAAGAAGAGAGAACAAAGACGAGCTCGACCCGAAACGGTTTTAATGAAACCGGCTAAGGGCTCTAGCTACGCAGAGGTTCTCAAGGACTTCAAGCGAAAGGTGAGACCTGACTCCCTTGGCGTAACAATCAAGGGTGTCAGGGAAACTAGGAGTCGAGAGTTCCTTTTAGAAGTAGGGCCCTCGCACGGAGGTTGAGGTCTTCGACCTCGGCACCACAACAGATGCGAATGAAGTTGAGGCTGCCGTCAGAAGACATTTTGGCGAGCAGCCTGCAGGCGAGATCAGGGTCAGTCTCACAAAGAAGGCCTTCAGAGAAACTCAGAAGGCTTTTGTGGAACTGACTGAAGAAACAGCGTCAAAATTGGTACATGCAGGACACCTGGAGGTGGGGTGGATGTCCTGTCGCGTACGTCAAAAGATGGAAACCATCAGATGCTACCGCTGCCTCGGCTTGGGCCATATGGCAGCGAGTTGCAAAGGTCCTGAACGGACGAGAGGATGCTGGAGGTGCGGCAAGGAGAGACACAGGTCTGCGGAGTGTGTAAATACTCTCAAGTGTTACATCTGCGCCGCAAAATCACTATTTTGAGCATAATATAATAGGCAGGATGACCGATCTGACGTTGTCAATATCGGATGCCGCTGGTAGACAATAAAACGTGAGTACTATCATAAAAAAGGGTATTGCAGAAATGACTGATTTGATCCAGGAGCTAAGCTTTAAGCGCAGGGATCAAAAGCAGGGGAAGCCTTACGCGGAGGTTTTGGGATACATCAGGGCCAAGATGTAGCCTGAAGAAACTGAAACCCGCATAAGGTCGATCCGCCAGACACGAAACAGAGATGTTTTAATAGAACTGGAAAAGGAGAAGAAAAATTCTACAACTTTTTGGGAGGCTCTGCAAAAGAATTTAGGAGATATGAAAACAATGAAGAAACTGGTCCCTAAAGTCATACTAGAGCTTCTAGATCTCGACTGTGTCACAACCAAGGAGGATGTGGAGAAAGCACTGAAGAGAGATCTCTGCGAAAAAGCAGAAGACAAAAGGTCTGGTTAACTAGGCCCAACAGGAGAGAGCAGGTTCGGGCTATAGTCGAGCTCAGCGAGCAAGCTGCAAGCCATCTGTTGGAATCCGCCCTCATCAAAGTGGTATGGATAAATAGCAGTGTGCGAAAGAGAACACGCGTTGACTGATGCTATAGGTGTCTAGGGTATGGACATCAATTAAGAGAATGTCAAGGGCCAGACCGCAGCGGCCTTTGTTATTAATGGGGCATGGGTGGACAGTAGACAAGGCCTGCACGGCTGAAATGCACTGCGTGCTCTGCAGCAGCATGCAGCCAAAACCAACGAATCTCAACCACACACCTGGGTCGAGAAGGTGCATAGTCTTTCGACAGGCGCTCGACAAAGTTTAACGCATCCGGTTATGATTAGAGTCATCCCGGCTAATATGCATAGAAGCATATTAGCCAATTTCCTTCTAGAACAATTAGTTCTGGACTGAAAAAATGATTTACTAATCATCAGCGAGCATTACACGTATAGGGACACAAATTGGTATCCGGACAACCTGGAACAGCAACCATTTGGGTGCAAAACCAAGGAAACTCCGTCCTGGAGACGGATACGTCTGGCTCAAGAGCAATGGTGTCATGTACGTGTGCTGCTACATCACACCTAACGAGAACATTCAGGAATTCCAGGGAAAACTGGATCTTTCATAAGACCTCATCTAAGATACAAAGGGAGGAATGATACCGAGCAGGAAACGTAGGTACGATCCCAGACTTCACCCTAGTTTCAGAGGGAGTCACTCTCTTTATGGAGAACTGGGAGGTCCTAGAGGACTTTACGGGAAGCGTCCACCAGTACATGCGTTTTAACATTAAAGGAAAGCTGGAAGCCAGGATACAGCATCGCAATCCCAAAAGGTCGAATCCTGCCAAAATGGCCAAGGAAAATCTATTCCTGACGATTGTCAGAGGGAATGAAGAATTAGCTGATTTTCGAAGAGAATGCATCAAACGCAGGCGAACGGCGACTCAGAAGAAGGGCAGAGGCGCAAAGGAGTACAAGTTGGCCAAAAAAGAACGTGGTGACCCGCAAGCTCGAGGCCCTCTCAGCGAATAGATCTATGGGAGCGGAAACCACGAGGAACATCGTCGACGTGCTTTTCCCGACAAATTCGACAAGAGAGAAGTACAGGTACAGAACCCCTATAATGGAGAACCCACTCTTCAGCGAGGAGGAACATATAACAGCTGCGACCTCCCTGTAGAACAGGAAAGCGCCGGGACCTGACGGAATTTCAGCAGAAGTCCTGAAAGTTATAGCACGCGTCTGCCCATAGATTCCGCTCAATATGATGAACTGATGTCTGAGAGCTGGAGTATTCCACGAACAGTGGGAAGTCCAAAGGCTAATCCTGATCAGCAAACCGAAAGGAAATCCAAGTTCCCCTTCGGCGTACAGACCACTGTATATGCTGAATACCACCGGGAAACTTTTGGAGAAGATGTTAAAGCCTCGCTTGCTGGCGGCTGTCCAAACAGGGGGAGATCTTGGCGAAAGACAACATGGATTCGGGAAAGGACGATCCACGATACCCGCGTTACAAGAGGTAGTGGACACCATAGTCCGAGTACAGGAGGAAAGCCGATACATCAAGAAAATCGTCCTGCTGGCTACGCTGGATATGCGTAAAGCCTTTAATTCGGCCAGGTGAGCAGAGATGAATGAGGCACCGGAGGGTATCAAGACTCCAGAGTACCTCATATGTATGCTGAGAGGCTATCTTGCTGATAGAGTCTTGATTTACGACATAACAGAAGGCCCGAGAAGAAAACAAATAACCGCCGGAGCACCTCCGAGATCAATTCTTGGCTCTGATCTCTGGAATGTGTCTTACGATGACATTCTGAGGATAGGAATGCCAGAAGACACATAAAAGATAAAAGTATATCACCATGCAAATACCGATGCAGGTTGGCCTGGTAGTGGTATCAGCTAAGGGGCTATTCACAAAATACGTGATAAATTTTCCAGGAACTTCACCGGCCCCCCCCCCCCCCCGCGTGATAATTTTTCCATTGTTTTTAACATATCACTAAAGAATATTTTGTGAATAACCCCAACCCAGCTACTAAACATCTTCGGGGAACAAATCAAGCAAGCAGCAAGCAAAGCAGTAGTATTTACGTCGGAACTAAGCAGGCTCATGGTCAACGTAAATGGCGCGAGACCCAGCAAGCGCCGAACGGTAATGTCAGTGGCCCAGTCGATAATGCTCTATGGAGCCGAAATTTGGGCGGATACACTCAAACAGAAGACACATAGAAGACACTTGGCAGCGGTTCAGCACAAACGCGCACTCAGAATTGCGTGCTCCTATCGAACGGTATCAGAACCAGCGATTCTAGTAATTGCGGGGACGATACCGATTGATCTACTAGCCCAGGAGGAAAAGGAAGTATTCCACAGGAGACCTGACGTGACCAGAGAAACGGCGAAGAACGAAGCCAGAACAGCCACCATGGAACGATGGCAACAACGCTCGACCAATGATTATCGAGGAAGATGGACCGTAAGGTGGATCCCACATGTGAACACATGCTTAGACCGCAAACACGGAGAAACCAACTATTACATGACGCAATTCCTCTCGGGACACGGATACTTCCGTTCGTACCTGTATAAGAGGGGAAAAGTTAACAGCGCAAAATGTGAATTTTGCGAAGCGGAGGTTGACGACGCAAACTACACACTCTTTCAATGCGACAATGCGTACGTCATGGTTGGGGCATAAAGGTGTATCAGATCGTGCAGAGACCCAAGCAGGAGCCCCAGCAGGAAGAGTCAGGCTTTTGAAGAGGCAGCCCAACCAGCCACACCCAGCCAAGATATTCGAAGGCCGACGAGTCCGTTGCACGACATCATCGTGCTCCTGAAGACGATGCGTAACATCTTGGCTGGGATACGAAGCTGAATTAATATAGAAGATGGAAGCCAGCAGAAGCTTTAAGTGGATCGGCAGCAAAGCAAACTGTTTGCTGTAAATAACATCACATTCAGCAATGAAGTAAATCAGCAGCTTCCATACACACACAGCCATGATGTGGAAAGGCGACGAGCCCGTTGCTCAATATTGGTGCGCTATTGAGGACGATGCGTACATCATAGCTGGGCTGGTCCGAGAAGCAGTCCAGAAAAAGTCCAAGTTGGCACAACTGATTAGCGCCGAGGAACGGCAAAATGGCCTTACTCCCACTCTCACATTCGTTCCTTAAGGACTATAAACTTTATGGTCCCTAAAGTTTGAATGAGGTTAGTGCATAAAGCATTTTACAATTCTCCTTTTCAAACAAAAAAACCACCATCATCATCATCATCATGTTCCTGATCCTCTTCCAATTCTTCTTGATCCTTATCCTTCTCATCTTTATCTTGATCTCCATCTTTCTCTTCCTCATCATCCTGCTTCACATCTACTTCAACCTGATTCTCCTTCTTTGTTCTCTTAGACACTACTGTCACTACTGAACTACTGCTGCTGCTTTTACTACTATTATTATTTTGTTTTTATTGCTGTTATCATTTTGAGTCTTTTTTTGAGATTCTGGCGATTTCAGAGGAGTAAATTCATGACCGTTACTTTTATCATACCCAGTCACGTTGACGCGAAGATCTTTTGCTTCCTTGCATGATTATATCTGATGCCTTTTTGAGGCGTCGACTCGTGAACAAACCTTTAGACAATCTTGACAAGTAGTAATCACCTTGATGCTGCCTAACAAGTGAATGACACTAAATCGATCATGACATACTGTACACAGCAGCCCGCTTATAGTAGAGGTTATAGTGGCCTACAGTGGAGGTGCAGGGGAAGTGGTAGTTGTATGTATATAAAACCTGCGTTACACAGTTCCTTAGTAATAAAGAGGATTTCATTGGTATAATACTCGTTGCCTGCAGCCTGTAAGGTCAGCAGCAAATGAAGATGATCAACCAGTTTGACAGGATGATCATAGTAGGGATAGTTTCTTGTGAGACTTTTTTCACTACCTGGCATTGGGATAGAGAACCACCACCTTTAAGGTATCGTTTGTGTGGAAACAATTTCGCAATAATGTTCTTGTACTTGGTATTAGTGCTAATACAAATACTTTTAGAGACTGTATTGCTTCTTGTGGGCGTTTGTGTTGATGAGCATATCTTTATAGTTATTTACGTCGCTCAATCTTATGTAAGATATTTCAGGTGCCTGCCTAGATAACAATTTAAGAAGGCCAACAGTTTTCAAGTACTGTTATGTCACACGTATAGGAATTAATCATCAAAATGGATAGGTGTATTTCTAATTATAACAGCATTACCTAGTCTACGTACACCATATCTAAATATTGTTTCCGATTTTGACGAAGCATTCTGAAAAACTTGTTGGTGAGCCACTGACAACTATCAACAGGCTCTGTCGCAGCATCTCCTTCAACCATTGTTATACCTCACTGCCCTAAAGCCTCTTCGTTATCGTCATCAGCTCTCATAAATAATGCTTTCTCATCATCATCCTCTTGTTTAATTTCTTCAGGTAATAATTGTTGGACTTTGTCATTTCCTTCAAGCCATGGTTGCCTAATTTCAGACTTCGATTCAGGCAACACTTGCTGAACTTCTTCATTGGAAGAATCTTTAGTAATGCTTACTAGTCTCTGCAGTAGTGTCTCTATAGGCTTTAACATTTTATTCAGCGTACTTTCGTCATTGGCTTTACTCCTTTTTAGCATTCGATGCTTTCGCCGAATCGCATTACTGGTTTTAACAATTTGACGTGAAGCATCCATCTGCTTACTGAAATCCATGCTGATGTGACAACGGCTCAATCAATATTGATGAACTGCTCTCACCACATATTCGCCTCAGAATACTGATTTAAAGCCCCAATTCGTGCGTTAAAATCCCCTTCTAAAATTAAAGGTTTAGAGGGACATACTTCCTCCAACTGCGCGAGAACACCGTCCTGATTTTGACAGATCACTTCTCGATCCGTACCAGGCTTAGAGTAAATAAGAACCACTACAAATTGTAAAGCAGAAGCGGTATATTTCATGAAAACCCACTCATGAGATATGTCCATTGCTTCGCAAGTATACCGCTTGCGGTTTACAAACACCGCTAAATCACCGCTAGATCTGCCAAACTTATTGACTCTGGTTGCGTTCGCGGTAAAGAATCCACGGTCTGGAATCCAGAAGGGGGGCACAGGGACACCGACAGCCACGTCTCCCTTACACATAAAATATCCGAGTCCATTTCCAATATAGGATTATTTACTCTCCTTACAAAGGTCTTCTTTAATAGAAGAGAGAAGAGCTTCAAAACGATCCATGTCAGAAGCCGATATACGGGGGTCTCCCGTCACTTGGTACAGCCATGCGAGTACCAGCTGTTTACACACTAGCAAAACAATGTTTGTCTATAGGATAGTGCAAGGAAGCACTCGCACAGAAATCCACGGAATCAACATCTCCGCACTTCGTATAGCAAAAATCGAACCGTTTTCCAGTCAGAAATCATCCGAAATGATGACAAACACACAAAACGATACTAAACATGACCACTAAACTCGACGACGCAATAGATGTTGAGAAGAATATTGATGCAGTAAAATTTCTGGAGGAAAACACATTGTAACCGAATTCCTAAAATAGTTTTGCAACTTTAACATCAAAAGAAGTAAAACTCTGTCACAATGATGGAAGAGGTAAATTTATACAGGGTTTCGACCCCCATTCCCACACACACGCACCCTCCCGCGTGATAAACCATGATATTTGATTAATTTAGTATTTGAATTAATATGATAAATAAGTCGATCCTTTTCTGTCATCCACCCATCCACATAAATCCTTTTCTCCCTCTTTTGACAGCCTCTTTTTCAGTTCCTACTTTTTCATTCGAGTCAATTCACTTTCTATCTACGTCCTTATGAATTCTTCAGCCAGTTTGGTCTTATGAGATCAGCCACTCAGCATTCAATTTTCGATATGCATTCGTCATGAGAAGTCGGTTTCAAAGTTATATAGCGGATACAAACTATTTTTTATGTGTTTTGTGCGTAAAATACGCAGTGTTTTGCTAAAAATGAGCTACAAATATAAATCGGAGCACAAAGGAGGAAGAAAACAGAAGATCGCGAAAAGAAGACATCAAAAGGACAATCACAGCTATCTTCAACATCGAGTCCTTTGGTACCTCGTGAAATCACTGTACAATGTGCACTCTTTCAGTCTTACTCTCTTAGAAACAGCTTCCAAGGATAATACCATTAATAATAATTTAACTGCACCTTCTTCCTCTCGACTCTTACCTTAATTATCTCCATAAAAGTTTAAATCAGTGTTTTTCAAAAGAATATATAGGTGGTGCGCTACCAACCTCTATTTTTAAAAAGCTAGGGAATGGTGATATTGTGCTTAGAGACTGGTTGGTGTGGAGCAAAGCGAAGGAAGCCCTTTATCGTTTACTATGCAGAGTTTACAGCAAACTTTCGCCAGCTCAAAAATCAGCCTAGGCATCACCTGAAGGCTATTCCGCTGCATGAAAATGGAAGTAGGTACACGACAAAAACCCTGAACATAAGAGTATTGTCTAGCACGAAAATTTTGATATGCAATGAAAATCAGAATAGAGGGAGTTAAAAAAAGAAACTTCGTTAAGTGACTTGTTGTTCAGGTCCATACGGAGAAAGTAACTGAATTGGAGACCCTTCCAGCGGTAAAATTCTTGGGATCCTTGACCTCTTAGAAAAATACGATCCGACTTTTAATGACCACTAATCCACTTCCAAGCTTAAAATGTCAAAACTAAAGACACTACTAACGCATAAATTGCATGGTAATACAGCTCGAGCGTATGCTTTGAAAGCAGTATCCCCGTGCGGCTACTGCATGAAGCCAAAATGTTGAAATAGATTTTTGTTACCGGCAAAGAAACTCTGCAACCTTGACAGCTACTTAATACTCTTCAAAAGACAAATCCTAATTGATACATCTAGTGGTAGTATCTTTTATATAATTGGTGAATATTTTTCTGCCTATGTCCTAATTGGCAACTAGGTTTCGGCATTAAAAACTCTGTACTAAACTCTAGTAGTAAAATTTCAGCAGTCTGCAGTAAAACCAGTGGCCCACATTGAAATTTCGGCTGGGAAAATAAATTAATGGCCTTCACGATTTTAATGGGTAAATCTTGTTCCTGGACTTGATACTATAAATGTCCATATCTTTTTGAATCCACCGGACCCACTGAGTCGTAGTAAAAGGGGCAGAGGAGGGCCCGTGATAATATAGAACCCCGAGTTCGCCCTGACTTCTTCAAAAAAATATCTTTTAGTTTTTTTTTTAAATTTTGTTTCCTTTGCTCCGTTTGGGGTTTTCATTTCACAGAGGACTGCTCTCTATGCGATTCAGAATGAAAATGAGTGAAAAACGGTTTTTCCAAAAACACATGTTCGCTAAGTGGACTAAAGTTTTTCTTCCCCGGTAGGGTTCGGCTGGAATCAATGACATTTTCCAAAACCAGATATCCGACAATTCAGTTTGCTGTTATGCTTTCTGTTCTACATTCATTGAAATATTTTTAAATGCATTACACATCCCCATAAAAAAGTAGGAGTTTGGACGGACCAAAGTAGTCAATTCCTATGGATTTCACGTCAAATTCTTTTTCTTGCCTCAAAAAAAACTTTTTTTTTTTGTTATGTGAAACATGTCATTAAAAAATACGCGCTGTTTATGCAATTCTGACTGAGGATTCAGATTCAGCAGTTCAAAGTACTTAAAAATGACCTATTTTGGTCTCCTGGACTGAAAACTTTGCGTCGTGGGGGGGGGGGTGTACAGAGTTCAAACCCCTACTACTTTGACGAAAAAAATGTTTCGGCGGATCTCTTATATATACAATAAGAGAGCACTAGTCTGGTTCGCCGAGTGTTTCTTTTTGTCAAAGTACACTGGAACCTGGACTGAATTACTATTTGGGCTTGGCCTGAAATTGGCCCAGAAGATATTTCCAGGGCTTCTCAACGTAAACAGTCAGGGGCGTGTGAACCAATTTCTAATATAACACAATATACGCGCATGAGTACTAGCGCACTGCCTTTTTTTCAATTAGCTGCTGGACAACTAGCTAAACAGAATAATCCGTGTATAATTGTCGCAACTCCCTTATAAGGTCTTTTTACCTCTCTTTCTTTTCATTCTCCTTGACTGTGATGTTTTTGTCAACCAGTGCCGCAAATTCGATAACGAACATGGTTCGTTTCTCGAAATCAAGGAGAACTATGTAAGGCCTCGAGTGTGCCACAGAGACAATTGTCGAAAATATGAGGTTCCAGTATATGCGGCACTTCTCATTTTCGACAATTGACTTTATTTCTCTAGGAGCGTTTGGCGGAGCAGAATTAGGCCTAATGCCGTAAGAGTGGCAGAAATGGTCATAAAGCACTCTTAGTGCCGCATTGTACCTTTGGATGTACGTCGTTCGCGCATGAGTTGGACAACTAGATGGTATGTGTCCTAGATGCTCGGGGTGTGCATGACCCACTTTGCAGCTATCATTGGGAATGTCTTGGCTCAAAATGTGACGACGGTGTGCTAAAGTGGATATGCCACCGTCTTGACACGCCAAAATGAAACCCTCCGTGCCCGACTTCAATCCGGTAGATTTAAGGAAAGCAAACGTTAGCTCCTACGACATCGACTGATCTTTCACATTTCTGTAGAAGATGTCGTGCATCCTCTTGTCAAGGAGCTGTTCGTGGAAGTTTTTCTCCTGTGGTCTCTCAATCCGGGCCTTCAGAAGTGAATACTCAAGATGGATAAGATTAGATGCATTTTGCTCACCCCTGATATTGAAGTCAAGGCCGAGTGTTTCAGCGGCCTCCTCTGCTGCTTTGTACAAAAACGACCCTTTGCCCACTTCTTTGTGCTTCCTGACCATTTTAAGAACAGGGTCTCGTCGATTTGCGACTATAGGTGCTGTACCCAGAATAATGCTGTTGTGAAGACATTCAAGATTCAGTATTCCGTGACCACCTTGACAGCGTGAGATGTAAAGTCGCGGAACAGAAGACTTAAGGGGCATGCTTTTGTTCATGTGCATAACCTTTCGTGACCCGATATCGAGGGATCTGAGCTCGTCCTTCGTCCATGGAACCACTTTAAATGAATAGAGTATACTACCGGGACAGCAAGCATGTTCGTTGCAGATGCTCTTTTCCTCGCCGACAGTTCGAAAGACCAAATCCGTCAGATGAGAAGTTTGTAACTGCTTCGGAGCGTATCTTTTAGAGGTGTCACGTCCTGAATGTGGCTCTGTGGCACGCCCAGGCATGTATAGGTCTCTCTAGCGCCGAGGTGTCGTATAGCGCTTCTGTCGACGAGCTCAGGGTCTTTGGGATGTTATTAAGTTTTCCTTGCTTCAAATAAACTTTGACGCATTTTGCCAACCCAATCTCCATTCCAATCTCTTGAGTGTACTTTTTAACAATCTCTAGAGCTAGATTTATTTGCTCTTTATTTTTAACATAGATCTTGAGATCATCCATGTAAAATACATGAGTGACCTTATGCTTTCGATTTCCACGTTTGCCACAGAAGTACCCTTCGGAATGGCGAAGTGCGAGAGATGGTAGCAATAATGTGAGGCAAAAGGGGATCTGGTTTTCCAACGCAGCATCAATCTCCCTATGCACCTCACGATGTGCTGATGAACCTTTCAGCTTTCCAATAGACAGATGATAAGACTATGGGAGGTTGAATCAAAAGCTTTCCGGTAATCAATCCAGGCCATCGATGCTGTGTCTTTGCAGACACATCTATCGATGAGCAGGTTCTCCCGACATCCTGCTAAGCCTTTATTTGAGCCGCATTGTTCGTACATTTCTCGCCACACAAGGTCGATTGTCCGAACAATTCTATCATTCAGGATAGCTTTGAAGGTATTTGGATATGAGGTATATACATACATAAATTTATATATAGTTAAAAGTTTGTCATAAGGACAACCGCGGGATTTCTCCGGGAGAGGGTGCTAATCTGAAAAACTGCACCCGCTCTCAGCGAAATCGCGGTGAAATTTCAGCCGTAACCACGTCTCACGACCGTGAGATAGATGGGTACAGTCTGTGACGACCTCAATACGATGATCCAGCAAAAGTCTCGTGTACCCTAAGGACACGGAGCGACCCAAAGACTACCGCCCTCTGCATTTTCCCCGGAAGTATCTTAGCATTTTGTTGACACGCAGGGATGCTTTTCAGGCTATTGACCAGTGAAAGCTTGTCACGTCCGACAGCGGCGCTGATCAGGACGAGTAGCTCAACAGAATATTTTGGGTATAACCGTCGCGCTCCCTTATAAAGTCTTTATACCTATCTTTCTTTTCATTCTCCTTAGCTATGATGTTTTTTTCAGCTGGTGCTGAAAATTCGATCATAAACATGGTTCGTTTCTCGAAATCAAGGAGAACTATGTCAGGCCTTGAGTGCGCAACAGAAACAATTGTCGAGAATATGAAGTTCCAGTATATGAGGCACTTCTCATTCTCGACAATTGACTCTATTTCGCTAGGAGCGTTTAGGGGAACGGTATTAAGGCTAATACCGCAGGAATGACAGAGATGGTAATAAAGCACCCTTAGTGCCGCATTGTGCCTTTGGATGTAGGTTATTCCCGCATGAGTTGGACAACTAGATAATATGTGTCCTACATGTTCGGGGTGTTCCGTAGCGCATACAGCGGGGGTGGAAACTACCCTACCGCTGCCACCAAAGTTTGTTACGAACAAAAAATGTTAATTAAATCGCGTGTGCCAAATTGGGGTTCGTATGGAGAAGAAAACTGATAACCAAACATTTTATTTTATTTTTTTTTATCGTGGGTAAGTTGTCTTTGGTTCTGACTGAACCTTCCTCGCTGCTTCACTTCACTTTACGCTATCATTTTCTTTTTTTCTCGGGTATAAGTTTATAATAAAAAAAGAAGCCTTTTTTTTATAGGTCCAACCCTACATATAGGTTTTTATTTCCCATAATATTGGATAATTAAATTCGAATAAATATTGAATTCTTATGGGCTACTGCTCTTTCGGAACGAGAACGGAAAAATGGATTTAATACGAATTTCGCGGAGATAGCAAATTAGAGCACTCTTTGACATACGTTCGGTGTAATGCCTGCCTTTTTCCTTCTGCCGCCCGTAAGCCGTAAATTACTTCCTCCTCGTTGTCACACGGTTTTCCGTCACTGTATCTTTAATTTCTACTTTGCTCGTCGGCGTGAGGTTTTTTGAACTTTGTACGACAGTCTTTATAGTAACGCACCGAACCACTGATACCAACTTCCGTTCCGTTTTCCGTTTTACTCAATGTCACTAAATCATGTAGAGACTAAGCTACTTTTTAAACATGATTCAGAGAGATTGACTTCTATTTTATTTTTGCTCGCCGACGTGAGGCTTTTTAAACATTATATGTCAGTCGTTATTCATTATAATATCGCGTCGAACCACTGACACCACCTTCCATTCAGTTTTCCGTTTTACTCAATGTCACTAAATCAGGTAAAGACTGAGCCAGTTCTTAAACTTGATTCAGAGAAATTGAGTTTAATTTTATTACTTTTCCAGCAAAAGATTCGATTGTTAGTTGTACGTCCGTCTTGTCGTCGCGTCTTCCTTCGCAACGAGAAGGTCGTATGAATAGCCGATTAACCTGACAAGGCTGAACCACGGACGGGCAGGAAGAAAAGACATGTTAATTGCCTTTTCATCAAACTACCTTTCATGGCAAGGTAGAATGAAGACTGCGATTATTGGGTGGCACTGATCGTGGCTCGTCGGTACGTATTGCACATAAAGTGGGGTATTTCGGTTGAATAAGGGATTCTCATATGAAGTGGATGGCAAGACCGCGGAAACATAAAACTGATGACTTAGCAATTTGATGAATATGAATTTCCAGCCTCGTGACTTGTTACCAAGCGCAGTGGCAGAAAATTACCTTTCAAACAGTTGTACTTCGCTTAAGAAATAATTTAATTTATTGTCGTATATAATCAATTTATGTTTATATTTAAGTATAATTTTATTGGTTACAATCAGTTTTAAAAATGCAATGCGTCAATAAAAGGGTTAAAGTCAGGTTGTAACTTGGTTGTAATGTAGCCGAGTGGGGTTTACAGGAGGAGGGGATAGTGCGATCGCACCGTGTAGTTGCGTTGACTTGCTTACATATATATATATATATATATATATATATATATATACATAGTGCATTACTCCATCTAGATGCTGCACTTCTAAAAGCCGAAGTGAAGAGAGCAGAAGTTGAAAAATTTCACCAACAGCTACTCGACAAGAAAATTAACGGAAACTCTCACAGAAATTTAGAAAAACAGTCCTTGTCGAAGGAGCAAACTTTTGCTTTCCTCAGATCATCAGGGCTTAATTCTGGCACAGAGGGTTTTATTTTCGCATGCCAGGACGGTGTCATTTCCACCTTAGCATACCGTGACCGCATTTTATGTCAAGAAGTTCCCAGTGGTAGGTGCAGAGCGTGTCATGCACACGCTGAGTACCTACAACACATACTATCGGGGTGTCCGACCCACGCAGGAGCGACGTATATCTTTAGACATAATGCGGCCATAAGAGTGCTTTATTACTATCTTTGTCGCACTTACGGTGTTGGTCGCGACCCTGCCCTGCCGAACGCTCCAAGGGAGATAGAGTCAATTGTCCAAAACGAGAAGTGCCAAATTTTCTGGAACTACGATTTTCGGACAGCAGTCTCCGTGGCACACTCGAGGCCTGTCATCGTTCTCCAAGACTTCGAGAAACGAACTATATTCGTGATCGAATTCTCGGCTCCGTCCGAATACATCACTGCCAAACAGAAAGAAAAGCAGGAGAGATATCAAGACCTTAAAAGAGAGCTGCTACGACTGTACCCAAAATATTCGGTACAAGTAATTGTACATGTGATGGGTGCTCTTGGAGGTGCATAACTATCACTGGTTCGTAACCTTGAAGCCATACCCGCGTGCCAAAAATATGCCAAGGCACTTGCGAGATGGATGCAGAAAGCTATCATCCTTGGGTCGCTTCGTGTCCTCGAGACACACGAGGGTTTCGCCGGCCTGTCGTTGTGATTTCATCGTGCCCTGTGACCACCCATCTCTCGGTTGTGAGACGTGGCCATAAGTGTCATTCACCGCGGTTCTACTGGGAGCCGGTGACATTTTTTTAGATGGCCGTTGTTCTCAGTGGAACTCTGCGGTGGTTGTTTAACCCTTTTTAAAATATATATATATATATATATATATATATATATATATATATATATGTACTGAAATCTTGGTTTAATTGGTCTCGGTTTAACTGGCATCTGTCGAGTGTAGCATGATTTATGATCCCTAGGGTCGACTCGTGCAGTGCCGTAACTATCGACATGGCAAATGCGATTTTAACGACCGAAACATAGCCTGGTCTTGCTTCCCCCGATTGATACAGCACTTTCTACCTGCGCTTGAGATTTTATGACTCTCGATTTACTTGTATCTCTCCCGAGCTGCCAGTTAAACCGAGATTTCAGTATATATGTATACATATATACACACATGTACGTATTCGTTGCAGCGTGCGAGGCCCATGGATGAGTCCCATCAATCTAAAGTGCATTCTTTTTATCTTTCTTTTCTTTCTGCTCTCTCTATCCGTTTCCTATCTCCTGTCTTACTTATTATTCTAAACATTCGGGAGAAAAATGCCATCCTCTCGTCAGCCTATTGAAGATTATTATCAGGCAATAATCGTACTGTTTTCAGCAGACGATTTGTTTGTCGGATTGAGTGGGCTAATTTCTATAGTAATTATTGTTTAAATAAGGCCGCTCATAACACACAAACCTGTAGTTTGTAGCAACCTTATTTTTAAAATTTTCTTTATCGTATTTTTGAAAAAATATGAAAAATTGTAAAAAATGAAAGAAGTAATTCAATGATTTCAGAGACTTCAAAAATGACAAAGATTTCAAAATAAGTATTTTGAAATCTTTAGAAAGATTTAGACAGACTTTACAAAAAGTTTAAAGGAATTTAAAAACTTTCAGATTATTTCAAACGATTTCACGAATATTTCAAGATATACCCTGATGGAAACAGATTTTTACAATAAAATACGCAAAATTGCAAAAAAGTATAATAATATGCAAATTGTAATTTTTTGTAAACATTTTTAATCACTTTTAAAACTTTATAAAATGTGAGATTTCTAGCAAAAATTGTACTTTCTAGAGATTTCAAAAAGTTTGACGATTTCAAAGATTTAAAAGGATTTCACAAAAAATTCAAAGATTTCAAGAAATTTTTTAAAATTTCAAAGATTTCAAAAGATTACACAAAACTCCAAAAAGTTCAAACGATTTCGCAAAAATTAAAAAAATGTCAAAGATTTTAAAGATTTCAAAATATTTAAAAAGATTTCAAATGATTTCACAAAAAGTTCACAAGATTCCAAAAACTTTCAGATAATTTCAAACGATTTCACGAAAGTTTAAAAAAATTTTAAGATTTCAAAAATTTCAAATTGATGGAAATGTATTTTCACAATGATATACAAAAAAAATATATAAATAAATTATGAGAATACGCAAGTTGTACTTTTTCAGTTTGTAATTACTTGGAACATTTTACAGAAATTTAAAAATTCTAACAAAAAATGCTCCTTCCCAGCAAAACTATTTAAAAAATTTTCTATTCACGGAAAAAAGTGGATCGTTAAAAAAACTCTGTGAACCAGCAGCTCTAACTATTTTAAATTGAACCTCAGCTTTTCGTCGGTGAATTTTGTTAAAATTACTATTTCGCATTCAGGTTATTTGAACTGACTTCTTAAAAGAGCAGGATGAACAATTTCAAATAGTAGGATGCACTGCACCAGTTGGTAACCGTCCACACTCAGGAGAATAAGAGTTACTATTTCGTGCAGTATGCCTTACTTCTGTGAAGAGTAACTTTGCCGATTTCGCATTGTAACGCATATATATGTATAAGTATGTATATATGCACTGCACGAATTCTATACACGATTTATAAATAGATTAGCTCCAAACTTTCAACAACAAAAATGATGTGAAACGTCGATCGATTTGAAAAGGAAAAAATTATTTTACATATGATTACTGCACTTAATTTACGATTATTCTTACACAATTGCACGCACAGAGCCTTACACATATGATCGCACGCTCAAACGCTGTGAAAAATCGCCCCCGCTGGGGAATCGAACCCTATCTAACTACCTAAAACCTGTCCTAAAACCTAAATCTAGCGCACGTCTTAGTCACGTGAGCTACGGAACCGCTTAGATTTTTCTGACAAACTCTGGGTCAAGCGGTTTCTCTGAGAAAAACGTGGCCAGCTAAGAAATTATAATAAATAATTAATTAAAATTTTTTAAATTAATCTCTTACTGATGATTTCTAATATTTTGTAACGAGCTTGGGAAAAATATTTTGCTTAGAAGTATTAACTCACACAGTAAATATATTATTAGTAATTATCTAAAAGATTTTCAAATATTTTAAGATTTTTTCCACCCTCTATTCGTAGTAATTTTCAATTGATTTCAATGGTTTCCGAAAGTATCTACAAAAATTTCAAAACACTCAATTTTTCCTCGAAAATGAGGCGCGCACTTGTAACTTGACTCTCAAGATGCTCCTCTTTGTCCAAACCGACCAAAAAAACCACAGTCTGACTTCAGTGTCTCATGTAGCGAGTCGACTTTTCGAAATAGGGAAAGAACAAAATATAAAATTTTGCAGTTTCATTATTTTTCAATAAACTTGGTTTCTGTATATATAAATATTCATACAAGATTTTATAACCGCGTAAACAAAGTGTATTTTGTATCTTCGAAATTGACTGAAAATGGAGCAACCTACCACCTACTTTAAAAAGATGAGTTTTTCTTCATTTTATACCAATTTATATTAATTTCTGCTGAAGTAAAATTTTTCTTCATGTAATGATAGAAGTGAGGTTGGGAGGGGGTAAATCTTTCAAGACATTTTGAGGAATTTCAAGGATTTTCAAATATTTTAGGATCTTTTTCCGCTCTCCATTAGTAGGAATTTTCAATTGATTTTGATGGTTTCGAAGGAATTTCAAAATTTTTTCAAGAAATCCTCACATTTTAAAGCTTTTCGCAAATTGCCAGGGATTAAAAATTATATTATTACATTGACGCGTCTTTTTCAAAGACTCCTAAATGCATCTTAAATTCTCCCTAAAACTTATAATATTGCAGTTTAATTATTATAACTATTTTAATACTTCAACCAGGAGCAAATTTCATCTAGATCTATATATAACTCTTTTTGAAATTAAAAAAAAAAAAGACTTATTGGCTTCTGTTTTAGAGGTAGGCCAGTATTCGGCTTTGGACACATATTAACTCCTATCAAATACAACGCTGCTGAAGGCTGGTAACCTTCTCAGAATAAATCACCAACCAATTGAGACTCTCGGTTTCCTTTCTCCGTCCTCACCCCCCCCCCCCACACACACAGTAACAGAAGTATTGGTGGGACTGACGTTACAGATAGACTATCCACCGTACGACGAATAATCACTTAACTTGGACATGATTTCGGCTCGCAAAACAAATTTCGCGCATAAAGGTGTTAGTTGGGTGTACAATCTAAACATGAATAATACAAACAATAAAGTAGCCTCGGAATGGACTGAAACTTGGATCGACAAAATGCATACACACGGTAAACGTAAAGGTCGAATTTCAGGCGATGAATGGAGACTGGGTGTCTGGAATGCTAGAGGAGTGAATGACCTTAAAATAAGAGAACTACGAGAAACTATGCATGCAAGGAAACTAGATATTTTATGTGTACCTGAGACGAAGAAAAAGGGTTGCGAAAGTAGAAACATAGAAAATGGGGTGTTGAAAGGCGGTTTTGAAATATGGTCAGGAGTAGGTAGTGAATCAAATCGTAGTCAAGGGATCGGTTTAATTATGAATAAAAAAGCAAGACAGCATCTCAAAGATCATGATTTTGTATCTCCCAGATTGTTGTGGGCTAGAATGAAGGTAGGAATCAGAAGGTTATTTATCATAGCGTGCTACGCCCCAGTTGACAGTGAGCCGCGAGAAGTCAAAGACGCTTTCTGGGACACTTTAAATGACACAATAAGTACTTGCGATCCAGGTGAAAGAATAATTCTGCTAGGAGATATGAACGGATGGGTCGGCGTTCAACGTCAGGATACAGATACAGAAAGGGTACTAGGTAAATTTGGGGATCCAAGAAAAAATTATAACGGGGAAAAATTAGTTAGCTTATGCCTAGAAAAGGGCCTATTTATTACCAATACTTGGTTTCGACATAAAATGATCCACACGTACACTTGGTGTAAAGGAAATAACCGCAGTGTAATTGACTTCGTTATTGCGGATGAAAGACTAAGAGAACTAGTTGTAGATACAAGAGTCATGAGGGGATCCGAATGCAATACTGATCATTATCTTTTAATCTCTAAAATAAACTTAGGCCGGGGATGGAAAAGAAAGAGAACAGAAAAAACGAAACAAACTCGAATAAAGATTGAAAATTTACAGAAACCGGAAGTGCGAATAGAGTTTCAAAATAAGTTAAGCGAACGCATAGATAGGGCAACTTGGGAAGCGCTTACGAGCATTAAAGTTATAGAGGGTGCGTGGGCTTTATTACGGGATATCATTGTTAAAACTGCAATTGAAGTGTGTGGTACGGCAGTGGTAGGAAGAAAGTCTGGTGATGCATGGTGGAATGATGAAATTCAAGCAGCCCAGCGAGAAAAGAAAAAAGCGCACAAGAGAACATTAAACATGACAGGTCTTAGCGATGAGGAGAGAAATAGACTCAAAAATGATTACAAAGACAAAAAGAGGAAAATGAAACGACTAGTCAAGGAGAGTAAAGAAAAAATCAGAACAGAAGAAGAGAACAAAATACAAAACGGCTTTGGAGGAATAATGAAACTACTATATAAACAGTTGAAGGAAAGTAAAAGTACAGAGTTTGCTAGCATGAGAAACAGCAAAGGTGAAATGCTATATGATATAGACGGGATAGTAGACGCTTTAAAAGACTCTTTTAAAGAACTATTAGGAGGTGAAGATATAGGACAACAAAACTGCGACATAGAACATAATGCATTAGAAAACCCAATTGAAAAAGTCTGTGTCACTGAGGTCCGAGACATAATTAAGAACTTAAAAAACGGTAAGGCTGCTGGCATAGACAGTATTAGTGCTGAAATGCTCAAATACGGTGGCGAGTACATACCTCACAGGTTGTGCGAATTAATAAATTTATGTATCGACACGGGGAAAGTCCCAGACGATTGGAAAAAAGCGATTATCGTACCAATATACAAAAGAAAGGGAGATAAAAACAACTGCAGTAATTACAGAGGTATCAGCCTACTAAGTACCGTAAGTAAAATATACTCAAAAATACTTATTCGTAGGGTAATGGAAATCACAGAAGAAAAAATATGGGAAGTCCAAAGTGGATTTATGCCAGGAAGATCATGTACAGATCAGATATTTAGCCTAAGACAGATCACAGAAAAAAGCTTGAGAGTAGGAAAGAAAGTTTTCTGTGCATTTATTGACCTAGAAAAAGCATTTGACACGGTAAATAGAAGTAAACTTTGGGAAGTTCTTAAAGAATACGGAGTAAATGGAGGGCTCCTGCAAGCAATAAAAACAATATATACAGGCAGTAAAGCGAGCGTAAGGGTAAACGGGAAACTGAGTGACTGGTTCGATATTACGCAAGGCGTGAAACAAGGATGCGTTATGTCCTCGTGGCTATTTATCATATTCATGGATAAGTGTCTAAGAACTGCACTCTTCGACGAAGAAGGTGTAGATCTCCAAACAGTTAAGGTACGTGGGTTAGCTTTCGCAGATGACAAGATTGTTATGGCAGAATCAGTCGAGGACTTGCAAAGAATGTTGAATAAACTTCATACAAGCATGAAGGACATGGGACTCAAAATTAACGTAAATAAACCAAAAATCATGGTGTTTGAGGGAAAGAGTGAGAAAACAATGTGCAACATTGTCCTAAATGATGAGAGATTAGAACAAGTTGACAAGTACGTATATCTAGGTAGTCTATTCACTAGCGACGGAAAAATAGATGGGGAGTTAGATAGGCGCATAAATAAGGGTAAACAGGTTATCGGTAGAGCAGGGTCCATCCTAACAAATAAAAACATATCAAAAAAAGCTAAAATGGCCATACACAATTCTATATTCGTACCGACTGTACTATACGGTAGCGAGACATGGACCTGTCAAGAAAAGGACAGGAGTAAAATTAACGCGATCGGCATGAAACCTCTGCGCATAATATGCGGGAAAACACTAATGGACAAAGTCCGAAACGAGACAATCCTCAAAGAATGTGGTGCAAAAGAGACAATAGTTGACACATGGGAAAGAAATCAGTTAAGATGGTTCGGACATCTTGAAAGAATGAAAGATGAACGACTGACCAAACAAGTGTATAAAGGTAAAGTAAATGGCAGAATGCCCAGAGGTAGACCGCCAAAAGAATGGTTAGAATCTGTAAATGAGACATTAATCCATAGAGACATAAGAAGCCATAGGAACACAAGAGCTTGCATGAAAAAATGCATGGACGTGAAGGAAGCTAGAGTAGTATGCCAGGACAGAAAAGTGTGGCGACAAATAGTTTGTAAACAGAGTGACAGTAGAATAAATGACGCCTGAAACAAAGATCTTGGATACTAATGAGCCCAAGTGGAGAACCATACATAACAATTCTGTGAGGCTCTTCACTTGGGGTGATCGCTAGAGAGATTGATCAGCAACCTGGGTCGGAGCAGTGTTGCGGAGTAAACGTGTCATTTAAATAAATAACACGAGAATTCCAGATCAATCTAAAATATATATACCTAACACTTATATACCTATCCACCTCATACCTATATTCCTACCTACCTTATACCTATATACCCATATACACACTACTATTCTCCAACCGAGCAAGTCACGCCTACCCCGAAAGGGAAATGGCTTAATGGTATAATAATAATAATAATAATATATGTATATTATCATAAAATGAATTGAATTACAATTTTTAAAAAGTACATACTTTGTATTATTGAAAATTAAGGCTTGAAAAAATGGTTTCGAATGAAAGTTTTGGAATTTTGATTTGATTTTATTACCATCTCACTTTATTTAAAACGCAAAATTCATTTACATAATTGAAATATAAATAAAAAATAGTTTAAACATCGTAATAGGCGAGCGGCGGCGAATGCGGCGCACATAAAGGAAAATGCACGATTAAAATTTAAATATAAAGTAAAATATTGTAATAAAATATATTT
>CAKNYM010047215.1:3692-40213 GCA_932195095.1 Andricus curvator | reverse complement strand
ATTGACGTTGATAGAAGGAGGATAGGATGAGATAGAGAAAAGGAGATTGGAATTGAAAGACGTGAATTTATACAGAAAAAAAGAATAGAAAATGATTGACGCGGATAGATCGAGGATAAGAAGAGATAGGAAAAATGCGATTGAAAAAGATAGCGGTAGTTTAGATTAATAGAGAGATAGAAAAAGATTGACTTTGATAGAAGGACGATAGGATGAGATAGAGAAAAGGAGATTGGAACTGAAAGACGTGAATTCATATACACAAAAAGATTGAAAAAGGTTGACGTTGATAGAATCAGTATAGGATGAGATAGAGAAAAGAAGATTGGAAAAGAAAGACGTGAATTTATATAGACAAAAAGATAGAAATAGTTTGACGTCGATAGAAGCAGGATAGGATGAGATAAAGAAAAGGAGATTGGGAAAGAAAGACGTGAATTTATGTAGACAAAAAGATATAAAAAGGTTGACGTTAATAGAAGCTGGATAGGATGAGATAATGAAAAGGAGATTGGGAAAGATAGACGTGAATTTATATAGACAAAAAGATAGAAAAAGATTGACGTTGATAGAAGCAGGATGGGATTAGATAGAGAAAAGGAGATTGGAAAAGAAATACGTGAATTTATATGGACAAAAAGATAGAAAAAGTTTGACGTCGATAAAAGCTGGATAGGATGAGATGAAGAAACGGAGATTGGGAAAGAAATACGTGAATTTATATAGACAAAAAGATCGAAAAAGATTGGCGTTGATAGAAGCAGGATGGGATGAGATAGAGAAAAGGAGATTGGAAGAGAAAGACGTGAATTCATATAGACAAAAAGATAGATATAGTTTGACGTCGATAGAAGCAGGATAGGATGAGATAAATAAAAGGAGATTGGGAAAGAAAGACGTGAAGTTATATAGACAAAATATATAAAAAGATTGACGTTAATAGAAGCTGGATAGGATGAGATAAAGAAAAGGAGATTGGGAAAGAAAGACGTGAATTTATATGGACAAAAAGATATAAAAAGATTGACGTTAATAGAAGCTGGATAGGATGAGATAAAGAAAAGGAGATTGGGAAAGATAGACGTGAAGTTATATAGACAAAAAGATAGAAAAAGATTGACGTTAATAGAAGCAGGATGGGATTAGATAGAGAAAAGGAGATTGGAAAAGAAAGACGTGAATTTATATGGACAAAAAGATAGAAAAAGATTGACGTCGATAAAAGCTGGATAGGATGAGATGAAGAAAAGGAGATTGGGGAAGAAATACGTGAATTTATATAGATAAAAGGATCGAAAAAGATTGGCGTTGATAGAAGCAGGATGGGATGACATAGAGAAAAGGAGATTGGAAGAGAAAGACGTGAATTTTTATAGACAAAAAGATAGAAAAAGATTGACGCGGATAGATCGGGGATAAGAAGTGATAGGGAAAAGGAGATTGAAAAAGATAACGGTAGTATTGATTGATAGAAAGATAGGAAAAGGTTGACGTTGATAGAAGCAGGATAGGATGAGATAGAGAAAAGGAGATTGGAAAAGAAAGACGTGAATTTATATAGACAAAAAGGTAGAAAAATATTGACGCGGATAGATCGAGAATAAGAAGAGATAGGGAAAAGGAGATTGAAAAAGATTGACGTCGATAGAAGCAGGATAGGATGAGATAGAGGAAAGGAGATTGGAAATAAAGGACGTGAATTTATATAGACAAAAAGATAGAAAAAGTTTGACGTCGATAGAAGCAGGGTAGGATGAGATGGAGAAAAGGGGATTGGAAAAGAAGGACGTGAATTTATATAGATAAAAAGATAGAAGAAGATTGACGCGGATAGATCGAATATAAGAAGACATAGGGAAAAGGAGATTGAAAAAAGTAACGTCGCGAACTTAGATAACATTTAGTACGTTTCCTAATGAAAAACCCTTCTCCCCTTTCTCCTTTTTATCGCTTAAATGTAAACTAAATTAATAGAGCGCATCAAGGAAAATCAACTTCCTTTGGTTGAAAGGTCTGCTTTAATATTCTTTGTTAGGAATTCATTTCATTTTGTTAAAAATTCCAGTATTTGGTTGAAAATTGTATTCTTTTTTTGAAAATGTAACTAATTCGTTAAAAAATAATTTTATTGGTCTTAAATTAACCTACTTGGTTCAAAGTTGAACTACTTTGTTAAAAATTCATTTTTTGGTTGTAGATTCATCTCCTTCATTCATCTCCCCGCTTTTATCAAGTGTCCACATTCTGAGTCTGTTAGTCTGTAGATTTTTAGTTTGCTAGCACGATAACTTTCGAAAAAATTAACAGATTGGATTGGACTTTGGTATACTCTTTAAGTGTCCTAAAATTAAGGTCAAGTTCGTTAGCCAGCTATTTTGGATAAATATTCAAAAAGTGAGCACATTTTGAAAATTTTTTAGACCACTTTTTTTCAAGATTTTAAATTTCTATGTACGGTTATTAGTAGTACATTTATTTATTCATAATGTGTACCCTAAGGGTTTACATGACTTCCAATTCTTACAACACTTCCTTCTACATGTTTTATAAAAGCTTATCCTTACTATTTACAGTCATTTACGTCTATTTACAGAAAAGCTTATATCTATATCCTTATTTATATTTTTTGACGATAGCGCAATTTGGGACGTGTTAGCGAACGAGTGAGCGAGCGATCGAAAGCGAGAGTACAAGCGAGAGAGAGAGAGAGAGAGAGCGATAACGCAAACGCATCTTAATTTACTTATGCTATTACATAACCAATACTTAAAATCTTAAGGCTTCTAATTTAAGCGACTTCCGTTTCCTTTTTCTTTCACTTCTCTCGTAACTCCATTTTGCCATTTTTTCGCATCCATTCTTTCATTCTTTTTTATTTGCTCCCCTAGCACCCTCTAACTCCTTCATCCACTCTTCCCCCAAACCATCCTCCCCTAGAATCTTGATTACATTCTCTTGCCAGCTTCCTTTATCTTCCATTCCTCTCCTTCATCCTCCCATACATGATCCCATGTTTCCTGGTCCCATTCACAGATTCTTGACTTCCTGTTCTCTTTCTTTTTCCTATAAATACCTGCCCTTACCTTGTTTCCAATCTAAATCTTGCTATTCTTATCCATCTTTTCTCTCCCCGCCCCTGTTCTGAATACTTTGGTACTCCTTCCTTTTTTATCATCCTATACCATTTATTATATTTTGATTCCTCAGTCATCCCCCATCTTTCTATTCATTGTCTTTCCCTATCTTTTTTTTTCACCTCTTCATAGTTGACTCCAGTCCCGTCTTCTATATCTCTAGCATTGAAGAACTCCCTCCTTTCTTCTTCCTGTCTCGTTAATTCCATCGCCCTCCCTCTCCTTTCTTCTACCTCTATCAAACACTTTCTCGCTAACTCCCCTCCCTTTCCCTCGCTCAGCTTCGTCTCAAAATTCCATGCCCTCTTTCCCGCTCTAGTACTTAATTTATCCCTTTGCGCTTCTTCTCTCACCATATATCCTGGCGTCCTCCAGTCTACCCCTAGCGTCCACCTTATATACCTTTTCGCAAACTCTCAATCTCTTTCCTTTCTTTCCATCCCCATATCTCTGCTCCATAACCTAATACCAGCCATACCAGCTTATAAAATAACCAGATTCTCCTTCTCCAATTTTTTTTAAACCTTCTTTTTCCTATTTCCCATATCTGTTTCATTACCCCTGCTACTTTTTTATCCTTTCTCTTATATGAGCTCTATGATGTCCACTTGCTTGCAAGGTATATCCCAAATACTTAAACTCTTTTACTTCTTCTAATTTTATTCCCTTCCATCTCCCCGTCCATTCTTTCTTTCTGCCCCTCCTTTTCTAAACCTCATTATCTCTGTCTTTTCTACATTTCAATTCAACTTTTGTCCCTCTAAGTATTTCTCTAATCTTGTAATTAAGCCCGCCATCCCTTCTTCATCCTCTGCCATCAACACTATATCGTCTGCGTATGCCTGTGTAAATATATTTTCGTTCCCTATCCTCACTCTTCCCCACCCTTTTCTCTTCATTACTTCTTCCGATTCTGATGTTAATATATTAAATAAAAGTGGGCTTAGAGGACATCCTTGCCTTACTCCTCTCACCAACCAGAAACTATCTCCTACTTGCTCTCCTACCTTTACCTTGCTTTTTGTCTCTCTAAAAATTTCCGATACTCTCTTTATTAATCCCTATCGTATCCCCATTTTCACTATAACTTTTTCTATCTCGCCTCGATTTAATGAGTCAAACGCCGCCTTCAAGTCCACGAATATTGCTACCATTGCCCCTTTCTCCCTTTTAATCCTCTTATTCAAAAAATAGTTCAGAACATATATATTGTCCATCACCGCAACATGGCCAACAGCCATACCACGCTGAAAAAACCAGTTCTTGTCAGATCACTGAAGTTAAGCAGCGTTGGGCGCGGTTAGTACTTGGATGGGTGACCATTCGAGTATACTGAGTGCTGTTGGCACATCGTGGGTGTGGTGAGCCCACACTTGTAGTTATTTACTACAAGAAACTATCCACCTAGAAACACTACCCGAATGGGGTAGTGTCACGCCTACCCTGAAAGGGAAATGGCTTAATGGTATACTACTACCGCCATCCCTTTTCCAAACCCTGTCTGATTCGGTGGCTCCATCTTTTTCTCCACCACCTATTTTTTTAAACTCTCCGATAAATTAGTCACATATAATTTATACAGTGTTGGCATTAGTGGGACTCCTCTATAATCTTCAACCTCCTCCCCTTTGCCTTTCTTCACTATTGGTATCACTACTCCTTCTTTCCATAATTCTGGCCACCCCTCTCCTCTCCATACTCTATTGGACATTATGCATGTTATTCCTTTAATTCTGTCCCCCATAATTCCATACTTCATTTAGAATCTCATCTACACCAGGCGCCATTCCATCTTTCATCATCCCTAATACCTTGACTATTTCCTCCCTTGTAATGTCCTCCTCATCTGCTTCCCGACCATCTTTTCCTCCTTTCCTAACTTTCCTCTCTACCCATTCTAGTAGTTCCATAAAATATTTTTTCCATTCTACCATCTCAATATCCTGGTTTACTCTTTTCCTTCTTCTTCTCTTTCTATTTACCACCTTCCAAACCTCTTCTTCCGTCCTAGCCTTCTCCGCTTCTTCTTCAAACCTTTGATTTCTTTCCTCTTTTTCTTATCACACAACTCAGTATACTTCTTCTTTTTTCTCCTATATTCTTCTCCACTACTTGTCGCTTTTCTCCATTTTCTTAATTCCCTTTTCACTTCCTTCTTCTTCTGTTTACAATTCTTATCCCATCCACTTCTATCCCCTCCTTCATTAACTTCTTTTTTGCTTGTGCACTCTAATACTCCTTATATTTCTCCTATCATTATTTCCATTTCCTCGTTTACATTTCCTTCCCCTATTTTGATATTCCAGACTTTTTCTTTAAACTGTTCTTTACCTGCTAAAAATTTCGGATTCCGAAATTGGTCCGAATTCATCCGAAATCAATTCGATTCACGATTTTTTTGCGAAATATGTCCGATCTAATCCGAAAACTGTACGAAAACAGTCAGAAATTTTTCTGATTATGTCCGGAGTCTGTCCGAACCATACATTTCGACTCCGAAAAGAGTCCGACTTGATTCGAAATTAGTCCAGAACTCAGTGCCTGAAATTATTTTTGTTAAAGTAAAACCGGAAAATCGTCCGCTTAAATCCGAAATCCTTCCAGGCAAAAACATCGACTCCGGAAATATTCCGATTCTATCCGAAATTAATCAGCAGGTTTTAGTTGTCATTCGGTGAAATTAAAGTGGAAACGGAAAATCGTCCGCTTAAATCCAAAATTCTTCCGGTGAAAAACATCTACTCCGGAAGCAGTCCGATTCCTTTCAAAATTAATCCGCAGGTTCAAGTTGTCATTCTGTGAAATTCAAGTGAAAACGGAAAATTGTTCGATTAAATCCGAAATCTGCCCGGTCTAAAACATCAACTCCGGAAATAGTCCGATTCTATCCGAAATTAATCCGCAGGTTTTAGTTGTCATTCGGTGAAATTAAAGTGAAAACGGAAAATCGTCCTCTTAAATCCGATATTCGTGCGGTCCAAAACATCGACTCCGGAAACAGTCCGATTCTATTCAAAATTAATCCGCTGGTTTAAGTTGTCATTTCGTGAAATGCAAGTGAAATCGGAAAATCGTCCGCTTAAATCCTAAATTCATCCGGTCAAAAACATTGACTCCGGAAGCAGTCCGATTCTATCCAAAATGTATCCGCAGGTTTAAGATGTAATTTGGTGACATTCAAGTGAACACGGAAAATACTACTGCATGGTAGGGCGTATCGAAAAAATTAAATATTTTTCTTTCGTTTTTAGGTAGAGCTTAAGGAAAAAAAAACCACAAAAGCGATAATGAAACTTCGAAAACAAACAGAAATAATGAGAATTTTGATAAAGACGAGAATAGTAACACGGAAAATGATGAGGAAACTAATGAGTTTTTGAACAAGGATGAGGATAATTATATGGTTCCAATAGAAAATGAATCTGTTCATGAAAGTGAATCTACTGCTCTCTTGGAAAGAAGGAGCAGTTGATGGGAATGACGATGGATTTGATGACGATGTGGAAGAAGGAGCAGTTGATCGGAATGTTGATATAATTGACGATGATGTGAAAAAAAAGGAGTTTATGGGAATGATGATGGAATTGACGATGATGTGGAAGAAGAATCAGGGGATGGGAATGATAATAATTATTGATTCAAATAGTTTTTGTTTTACTGTTCTCTAAACTGTATGCTATTATTGTACGTAATATTTCACTTTTCAACATACTTCGTTTAAAAGTGTTCTAATTTTTTTCCTAAAAGTGCATTAAAAATGTAATCAAAAACGACTTCTCGTACAACTTTTTAACATCCTGTTTTCGCTCATTTATAATTAAATACTCTATAAGTGTATCGAATTTCATTTTTTCAGTTCAGTTTGCTATACCGGATAAGATTAGGGTGTACTGCGTTCGCGAATAATTAGACAAATATCGGGCAAAGACGGATAAGATCTCAATTATTCGCCTTCGTCAGAAAGGACAAATTTTGGATTTAACCAGATGAAATCCGGATTAATGGCATTCCTAAAAATCGTATAAATGTCGGACTTAACCGGATTAATCACATCCGCCAGACCGTATAAAACATGGACATGGCCGAACACGACCGGGCAAAAATCGGACTAATCGCATTCTATCCGGTCGTGTCCGAAATTTGTCCGGTCGAAGCTTTGACTGGAAAAATTTCGCACACGACTGGATAGAATCCGGAGGACAAAACCCGGATCACGTTTCGGACAATTTCGGACAAATTTCCGAATCCGGAATTTGTCCGGAATTTCTAGCAGGGCTTCCATTGACCAATCTTCTCTTCCTGCTCCTTTTACTTTTGCTTCCTTTTTAGCCTTATTGTTATTACTCATCTCTCCCTCTACTGTCACTATTATGGGAAAGTGATCCGAATCTATGTAATTCCCTAACTCTAGTTTCTTAACCTTCTCTCTTACCTCGTCGTCCACTACCACATAATCAATTACCGTTCCCCTCTTTCCTCCTAAACGTGTATATTCCCCTTCCTCATCCAAAGATGAGAAAGGGGAATTGGAAAAGGAAGATCTTCTCAGCCAAAAGATCTTTTGGAGTCCTTAAGGCTAGTGCGATTGACTCAACTTTTGGAGATTCTATGGTGTACCTCAACTACAATCATCCACCTGAAACTTACTCTCTCTACAAGGAAACTCGAGCTTGGCTAAATCAGTCAAATGTATCAGCAAAAAATGTATGGATTCGCAATGAGGCTATTTACATAAGGCTTCCCGACGTGGAATCTCCATTTAGAGTTTCATCAAGATCTGAATTAGAGGCACTTAAGCCCACACTTCAGAAGAGTGATACTAGTGCATGAGGACAACGGAACGTCAGATCTTCATCTTCAAGCTCAAGTATTTCTAATTCTATTGCAACTAATGAATGTAATTCTACTTTAGGAAAATTTCTTACCATCTGCCATGTAAATGCCCAGTCTCTCAGAGCGTACATCCATGAATTTCGTTTCTTTCTCTTAAATAATTCCTATGACATGATTGCGGTTTCTGAAACCTGGCTGAATGAATATATTAACGACTTTCAAGTAGAAATTCCCAGATTTTATCTTCTTCGATGTGATAGAAAGGGAAGACAGGGTGGAGGTGTCGGAATGTATATACGCCAAACTTTAATTGGACGTATTCTCCAATGCTCGTCTGAATCTGACGCGGATCTTATTATTTCCCCTCGACCTGAATTTATGATTTTAGAGATCATTGCACCTAACGCACCTAAGATCATGTGTTGTGTTGTGTATCGCCCCCCGAATGCGGGGTCTATTACTGATTTTGAAGCAGCATTCTCTTCATTCTCCGGCATGTACTAATATCATGATTTTAGGTGATTTCAATGCAGATCTTTGTAAATCATCTTATTATTCGGATCAAATAAGACCATTTTTATACTTGAATAACTTGTCATTAATTCCTTTCTCTCCCACACACCATACCGCCACCTCTCATACCTGGTTGGATCTTTGCGCAGTAAATGATAATGATATGGTTATAGAGTATAGTAAAGAGAAGTACCTTTCTTATCTCACCATGACCTTATACAAATTAAGTACCAATATAAGTCGCCTAAACAGAAATCTAGGTTTCTCTACTATCGTGATTTCCGTAACCTAAATGTTGAGGACTTTTTACAGTACTTGGAATCACATAATTGGGATGAACTATCCTCTGCCTCTATTGATGGAAGGGTAAATTCCTTAAATATATTTGTATTGGATTCCAATGAAAAATTCTATAGACTCCGTGCATATAAACCTAAGAACCTTCCGGCACCCACAATCAGACTTAGAATGAAGAAAAGAGACAGACTGTACAATGCAGCTAAGCGCAATAATTCCCTCTACTTGATGTCACAATTTCGCTCGTTGAGAAACTCGGTACAAATTGAAATTCAGAATAGCAGAATTGCATATAACACAGCTAGATTGTCTAAAATCACTGAATCTCAGCACCTCTGGAATGAATTTCGCAGATTGGGTCTTATCAATCCTAAAAATACCTCAATATTTACTTCAATTACTGCTGACGAATTCAACTCCTATTTCAATTCAGTACTAAACGTTTCTACAAATTATAATCAAATTTCTTTTTCTGAATATTATATTTTAAATAATAATATGACTTCACTGTTTAGCTTTTCTGAGGTGACACCTTTTGATGTGTGCAAGGCAATTCAATCATGCGAAAGCGACTCCGAAGGTGCAGATGGACTTCCAATTAGTTACTTTAAGAGAGGTATCGAGGTGTTAATTCCGCACCTCACTGAGATATTCAATCTATCACTTACATCTTCTGTTTTCCCGGACACCTGGAAGAAAACAATCATAAGACCCATACCTAAAATAAAAAATCCAGTTTCTCCAAGCGATTATAGACCTACCTCTTTACTATGTGCGTTATCTAAAGTTCTTGAAAAAATAGTACACAAACAGTTTGTTACTTTTCTCGAGACTAATAATCTTCTCGATGTATACCAAACGGGCTTCAGAAAAGGTCATAGTACTCAGACTGCATTACTCAAAATCACAAATGACATTAAAAAAGCTATTGATTCTCGTAAAATAACCTTATTGGTCCTCTTCGACTTCAGTAAAGCGTTTGATTTAGTAGATCATGGCATTCTTCTTCATAAGTTAAAAGAAATTGGTTGCTCCGATGCAGCCTTATCTTGGTTTAATTCCTATCTTTCAAATAGACAACAAGCTGTTATAAATCCTGATAATAATGAAAGATCGAACTGGCTTCCAATTACTTCAGGAGTGCCGCAGGGATCTGTACTAGGGCCCCTACTATTTTTAATTTTCTTAATTGATCTCAAACTTTTCCTACGTATAGTACACTACATTATATATGCTGATGATCTACAAGTCTATATTTATTGCTTTCCCTCCGAAATATTCCAGGCTATTACCACTATGAATGAGGTAATCGCCCTGCTTGTCCTATGGGTAAATGAGAATAAGTTAAAGATAAATGCCTCCAAAACAAAAGCCATGATCCTAGGTAATGCTATTTTTCTCAACAATATCGATCTCAATTCTCTCCCATCACTAATCCTAAATGACACTGTAATATAATACACTATCTCTGCTCGTAGTCTGGGTGTTATTTTGAATCCTACTCTGAATTGGAAAGAACATATATACGGTATAGTTAATAAAATAAATAGGACATTATATCGTCTTAAAGTAAATAGAAAATTTCTGGACAGATCACTTCGCATAAAATTGATTTCTGCTCTAATCTTTCCATTACTAGATTATTGTTGCTTGGTGTATGATGATATTTCACTTGAGCGAGACGTTATGTTACAACGAGCACTTCATGCTTGCGTGCGCTTTATTTTTGATCTGCCTAAAGATACCTCTATTTCATCGTATTTGAACTCACTTGCCTGGCTACGAGTCAAAACTAGGCGTCAATACTTTATGGCCACAAATCTATACAGTATTCTAACAACAGGTAATCCTTCCTATCTTAGAGAGATGTTTATATATGTAGATGATGTTAGGCTTCGAACTACACAGCGAGATGGAAATTTACTTTACATTAATCCTTCCAGAACTTCCATGCACAATAACTCCTTTTGCATATCTTCAGCGTTATTCTGGAATTCTCTTCCTGAAAATATTCGTAATGCGGAGAATTTGACGGTTTTTTAAACTAATATTTTTCGGCACCTCTTAACTGAGCAGTCTCTACTCTAATATCAATGCGTTCCGAATGCTGCGAATATATATGTATACATTGAACTGATATTTAATTTAATTTATGGAACTGTATTTTGCTTAGGACTACCAAATTATTCCCAATTTTAATGTCTTAGATTAAGTTATAGCATAGATATGTATATATATATATATATATATATATATATATAATTTGAAAAAAAAAGTTAAACAACCACCGCAGGGTCCCACTAAGAGCAACTGCCATGCAACAAAATGTCAATAGTCCCCAGTAGCACCGCGGTAAATCACACCTATGGCCACGTCTCACAACCGTGAGATGGGTGGTCATAGGCAACGACAAAATCACAACGACAGGCCGGCGAAACCCTCGTGTGTCTTGAGGACACGAAGCGACCCAAGGATGACAGCTTTCTCCATCCATCTCGCAAGTGCCTTGGCATATTTTTGGCACGCGGGTATGGCTTTAAGGTTACGAACCAGTGATAGTTTCGCACCTCCGAGAGCACCTATCACAAGGACAATTACTTGTACCGAATATTTTGGGTACAGTCGTTGTAGCTCTCTTTTAAGGTCTTGATACCTCTCCTCTTTTTCTTTCTCCTTTGCAGTGATGTTGTATTCGGACGGAGCCGAGAATTCGATCACGAATATAGTTCGTTTCTCGAAGTCTTGGAGAACAATGTCAGGCCTCGAGTGCGCAATGGAGACTGCTGCCCGAAAATCGCAGTTCCAGAAAATTTGGCACTTCTCGTTTCGGACAATCGACTCTATCTCCTTTGGAGCATTCGGCAGGGCAGGGTCGCGGCCAACACCGTAAGAGCGACAAAGATGGTAATAAAGCACTCTTAGGGCCGCATTATGTCTATAGATATACGTCGTTCCCGCGTGGGTCGGACACCCTGATAGTATGTGTTCTAGGTACTCAGCGTGTGCATGACACGCTCTGCACCTATCACTGGGAACTTCTTGACATAAAATGCGCTCACGGTATGCTAAGGTGAAAATGACACCGTCCTGGCATGCGAAAATAAAACCCTCTTTACCTGAATTAAGCCCCGATGATTTGAGGAAAGCAAAAGTTTGCTCCTTCGACAAGGACTGTTTTTCTACATTTCTGTGAAAGTTTCCGTGCATTTTCTTGTCGAGTAGCTCTTGGTGAAAATTTTCAACCTCTGCTTTCGTCACTTTGGTTTTTAGAAGTGAAGCATCTAGATGAAGTAATGCACTTTCCTCACTTCTGATGTTAAAATTCAGGCCAAGGGTCTCGGCTGCTTGCTCCGCGGCTTTGTAAAGGAACGCTCCTTCGCCAATCATCTCGTGGTTCCTGACCATCTTTAGAATAGGATCTCTGCCATTCGCAACGATGTAAGCTGTACTTAGAACAATCCGGTTATGAAGACACTGGAGATTCAGAAGTCCGCGTCCACCTTGACGGCGTGAAATATATAATCGCGGAACTGACGAATTGATATGCAAGCTTTTATGCATATACATGATCTTACGTGTAATGACATCAAGGGCCTTAAGCTCGTTCTTCGTCCATTGAACTACCCCAAACGAGTAGAGTAGAACCGGGACTGCAAGCATGTTAGTCGCAGATACCTTGTTCAACGCCGACAGATTGGAAGACCAAATCTGTCGAAGAAGATGCTTGTATCTGCTTCGGAGAGACTCCTTCACTGATGTTACGTCCTGAATGCGGTTTTGAGGCACGCCCAGGTATGTATAGGTCTCTATAGTGTGATGCAAAAAAGCAAAGGGCTCATGGTATCACCTTGAAAGACGCCCCTCTGGAAGGTGACGTTGTTCGTTGTCACACGATAATTTCCAGATGAGATAGTAAATCTAGTTTTCTAAAGAGGCATCAATCTCTCTATGCATCTCACTATGTGTGGATGTACCTTCAAGCTTTCCAACAGACAGATGATAAGTCTATGAGAGGTTGAATCAAAAGCTTTCCGGTAGTCAATCCAGGCCATTGACAGGACGCGCTGATGGGCTGCAGCGTCTTTACAGATACACCTGTCAATTAGCAGGTTCTCTCGACAGCCTGCTACACCTTTTTTCGAGCCACGTTGTTCGTACATCTCTCGCCATACAGGCTCAATTCGTCGAACAATCCTGTTGTTGAGGACAGCTGTAAAGATCTTATACAGCGTGTTCAAACAAGTTATTGGCCTGTAATTCTCTGGATTGGACAAGTTGCCTTTTTTTGGCAGGAGTATAGTGCGTCCTAACACCAGCCACTGCGGAATGAGCGTCTCTGACTTTAAATATGAGGTGAATATGCGGGCCAAATGTTGGTGTGTAAAAGTAAACTTCTTCCACCAAAAGTTCTTGATACAATCTGATCCAGCAGCGGAAAAGTTCTTCGTGCCTCTAAGTGCTTTTTTCACCTCTTCGGCAGTGATTGATGGACATTCCTCCTCAGATTTTATGAGGTTGTCGCAAAACTCCTTGAAGCGGATGATATTTTCAGTATCTTCTTTCAACTCTAGTGTTTTCGGGATCTTGTACACCTCTCTCCAAAAAGACTCTACCTCCTTGGGCTTGGGTGGATTTTTTACAGAAACAGGTAGATCGCTGAAGAGGCGCGATGGGTCAGCGAGAAACTGTTGATTCTCCCTGATCCATCTCTCCCTCTTCTGTATTCTCCTCCTTGCGTCAGATAACAGCCGTATTTTGTCAACAATATGCTGCTTGATTGTCAGCAGCTTTGACTTTTTTAGTGTGTGATTCAAGATCCTTAGTTCTTGGGCGAACTTTCGAACCCTTTCCGTAAACGGTCTACCAGATGTTATGTAGTCAATCACACATTGAACACGGGACGCATTCTGTCTTGCCCATCCAATCTTCTTGTTCAGTTGATGCAAGCCACTTTTGGTCTTTTGATCCATCGTTGGTTTCAGCCTTCGATTTGAATCAGCCAAAGTTCTCGCGCAGCACCATAAAGCGAGCAATTGATGGTCCAGAGGTCGGACTCTTGCGAGATATCTCCACGAAGGAAGGCATCCATTTCAGCCAGATCTTGGGGCTTAGGAGGAACTTGCATGTTAATGTTCCTTCTAGTAATGAAATTGCGATCATCTCTCAGAAGGTGCCTGCTTTCTACGGTTGGTCTCAATGTCGCTTCCTCATCTTCGTCTGCAGCTTCATAAAGCAGCGGTTGGGGAAGCGCTCCGCGTACATATATATTTTTCCGGAGGTAGTCGGCTTGATTTCGCAAAGACTGATGCGAAACGTGCTGAAGCTCTGGGTGTTTCTGGCACCACAGAGTGTGCATACGCGCCATAAAGCTTCCGCGGACAGGGATGATGCTGGCATCGTAGCAGTCTAGCACGTCATCCCTGAGTCGATCCGTCCACTCAATGTGGGCGTTTCGCCGGTTCGTCGTCGTGTTTCCATCTAAATTATTTTCAGCACCCCGAACTCTAGGCTGATCGGCATTGTTTGCCGACCCATTGTCGGGTGCTCTGCGCGTTCAATTGTCTTGAACAGCATCTACAACATTTTGGTGTTTTGGTGGTTTCATTGTTGTTCCCACGAGCAGCTAGGGAAAGGGTTAGTCCGTCCTTGTAGAGCCCCGCGTGCAAGGATAAGGCTGATACTCTGAGAGGTCGCCCGGTATCCCAGAGTCCGGTATCCAGATCCGGTATCCCATATATATATATAATATTATACAAAATTTATGGACCTATTCATGTAAATACCTTTTTGCCTGTAGGGGACTTGTCCCATGGCTTTAATAAATTCTAAACTAAACTATACTTCCGTTTAGGATAAACCATCCCATCTCCCCTAGGCTCTTTAACAACTTCTTTCACTCCCCATTCAGTATCTTGTCTTTGGATTTTCTTCCTCGCTCTCCATCCCAATCCCTTCTACCTCTATCCCCTGTTCTCGCATTAAAATCTCCTCCTATTATAAGCCTAATCTCTTGCTTATTTTCTTCCATCAGTTCTCTCATCTCCTCTGATTTTTCCTGCTTATCACCGTTCACATAAACCCCCACTATCTTCCACCTCTCTCCTCCCACATTTATCTCTTCTACTATTAATCCTTCTTTATATTCTTTCAACTCTTTTTTATCCTTCTCTGTTATACATTCGTTCCTTACTCCCATCACCATTCCTCCCAATGCTCTGCCTTTTTTATTCTTCCTCTTTTTCTGATCAAAAAAAATTACCGAAGTTATAGCACACGATATGAAAAAAATCCAAGAGGAGAAAAACATTGCTTTTTGAACACCCTATAACATTTGCATAACAACTTTTGAATTTTTTGAAAAATCAAAAATTCAAATTTTGCTCGCACAAAAAAATAATGAAAAATCAAAAATTCCATTTTGCTGTCAAACTATGCAAGATACGACAAAAGATGAATCGAACAAAATTGTGCACCTAAAAAAGATCTACAAAATTTCTTATTATTCACTTTTTTATATGACGCGTAGTTTTTGGTTTATTCGTAAAAACAGCATTTAAAACAGAAAAATTAAATTTTTAGACGAATAACACAAGCTACGAAAAATATGAAGAGACCAAATTTGTTCATTCAAAAAAGAGCTACAAATTTGTTATGAATCATGTTTCGATAGGATGCGTAGTTTTTGTTTTATTCGTGAAAATAACATTGACAATAAAAACATCAAATTTTTGGGAAAACGATGCGAGGTACGAAAACAGATCAGAAATCATCTTTCACGTAACACTCTATTGTTGAAAATTCATTTTTTTGTGATCCATCCTTTTAGTTGAAAATTCATTTCTTTTGTTGAAAAACTTGATATCTTAGGAATTTAAAGTGTTTCATATTGCATCCAATGTGGTATTTACATAAATTTTATTCGAAAGAATTCATTCCTTTATTATTACCATTTTTTTCGTGAAAAATAACCCTCTTCACTATGTTTTGATAGAAGTTTGGGCTACGTTACTTTTCGGGGGGGGGGGGGTCTAAATTAGTCTGAAATTGGTAACGAAGTTTATGGACGGCCCCTTGAGGGGATTTCTAATGATTTATACTTCACGGAATGAAATGAAGGGCCACACTGCATACGGGCGTAAGTACCAAAACCCGAATTTTACAGGAGAAAGAAAAAACTGTCTAACTTCGACACAGTTGATTTTAGACAAAAAAATGCGAAAATGGTTCGAGGTACTGTTAGGCTTTATCAAACCGTAAAACGAACAACCTGAAAGAAGCATCCATCTCCGTGAAAACCTTTGTCAAAAGAACGGCGCATCCCCAAAAGTTCTGATCTTAATACATAAAGAGTTGCATAACTTTTTGATTTTCAAATTAAAAAAAAAATAAGAAAGCACCTTCGAGCTATTGGTTAGCTCTATCGAATCGCGAAAAGAGCGCTTTAATAAAAATAACCATGTGCGGGAAACCCATTGTCAAATATTGACGCGTCCGAAAAAAACTCAAATTTAGACACCTAAAAAGTTGCATAACTGTTTTATTTTTGAATTTAGAAGAAAAGAAACAAGAATGTACTTTCGAGCTATTACTTAACTCTATCAAACCGCGAAAGGAACATCCTAAAAGAATCAGCCACATCCGAGAAAGCCCTTTATCAATCGCGCGGTGCGTCCCCAAAAACGAAAATATGGACACACAAAGATTTGCATAACTATTTTATTTTTTGAATTAATAAAAAAACCAAAATAGTACTTTCGAGCTGTCACTTAGTTCTATTGAATGGTGATAAAAACAAGCAAAAAGATGAGATTACTTTATAAAAAAAATACCAAACATGGATTTTGACCCACTTCTAAATCGAAATGGGCCATAATCTTCTACAGAAATACGAGTTAGGTTAAAAAATGATTGTAGGCCAATAAAAGGCATTTCCCAAATTTCGCACTAATGCCCGCATACAGTGTGGCCCCTAAGGATTTCAACAATTCAAGGAGATAAGATTAAGATTCATAGGATGTCTAATTATTTTTAAGATTTTGAGGGACTTAAAACTTGTAATGGATTTCAAAAGATTTTAACAGATATCTAGGAAATTCATAGATTTTTTATGTGTAAAGTTTATTTGTCCAGAATCGCTATTTTTTTGTACTTTCACATGAAGTTGTGAGTGGTCTGGAATATATCATTTCTTCGTAAATTCTCAATACTTTTTTCATTAATGCCTAGAATATTTTTATATTATTTATTCCAATGCTGATTATCCTATAATTTTTTTTCCATGTAATGAATTTGCCATAATACATGGAATTTTTTGCAATCTCCTGCAATCTTTTGCAATCCTATGCAATCTTGCAATCTAGTATACACCGAAAGTCCGACTGAGTAATCCTTTGCAATTTCATGTTTTGGACGAAATTTACAAAAATGGATTATTTCCCCGTGTTATTCTTATGGGAATCTTCGGGGGGTGGGCGGCACCTGTTAATATCAAAAAATAAAAAAAAATTCTGAACTTTTTTTGGGGGCCACCCTAGTGCACTTATATAAAATATTAGGCCTGGTATACATATATTCCATATTTTAACAGAGTCCATGGAAGACCTTAAGAAGCTAGTGAAAACTGTGAGACCAAAATGGCCACCGAATAGTGTTGGAAAGTGCAGCTTCCGACCCTTCTTCAAGTGAAGATGCTCCACAAAATATTTTAAAAAATTCAGAATCAAAAGGAAAAAAATTGGAGGTAAATTAAATGTACCTTTTCACTTTGTATGTAATGACATCACGTATGTTAAAACAAAAATTTTTTATGTTAATTAATGTATACAGGAACGTGAGGCCAAAATAGATTTTTTAGCAAAGAAACTTTCCGAAATAAATCAAAGTAAAGTAGTACGTACAAACATGATTCAAACGTAATAAATATCTCCATAATTATAATCACTATTCTCTAGCTCTATGCAATGTTTTCATAATTTTTTACCCAACATTTATATTTTCAACAGAATGTTTCCAGCGTATTAGAACAAAAAACTCCTGTTTCAAGTTCGACTGTAAAAAACAATGAGAACAAAAAGATAAACAAAAACAATGCTTTGTCAAATAGACCGACAATCAAGTCGACGATATTAATCACAGACTGTAAGAGATACGCAAAAATCGAATGAAGAACCAATGGAAGAAAATGAAAAGGTACGCAGTAAATTTTTAGTACGTATTATATGATTTCCGAAACACCAAAGTCTAGCAAAATAAAAAGTTGTCAAGTGATGAATGACGAATAAAAATGAAGGACACTTTCACTAGGAATAATGAATGATTCTTATTCGAAAAAAAAACGCGTATTCGTTATTCACGTATTCATCATGAGCATATAAATAATATTAAAGTAGGTTTCTGTCATTCTACAGTGAAACTCCTATGTTTTAGATTGCTTTATTATGTGATTTTGTCTCCAGCGTTTCTGTCTCCGTGACAGTTTCCTTCTCGGTTTGACATTTACGAGTAATTTGTATGTTAATTTGGTTATACTAGAACATTGTGCATGCTACACTCTCTTTAGAAAAATCTCGGTTTATTTTCTAACATTTTGTTATGGATTTTACAGAAAATCTTATATGATTTGAAAACTTATTGTGTATGATTCAAAAAAGTTTCTATATTATAGAGAGAAAATTCCAGCAAATTCAGTATAAATGACACCATTTTTTCATTTACTTACGATTCTTTGAAGTTAGTAGATTATTTTTCTCATTAACAAAATATATATCACCGCTTGTTGAATTATTTATCCAACACCGTTCTTTTAATATTTATTAACTATTCATCAAAGTAGAACTAAATTCGACTATCTGACTTTGTTTATTTTTTGTTTTTTGTTTTTAAAGTTCAACAGTAAGAAAAATGTGACATTTATGTGCATAATGAAACTGAGAAAAATTTATGATCTATAATGTAACATTTTACACTGAAAAAAATAATTTTTGGAACCAAGAAAATGCATTTACTTTAATCTTATTTCTTAGCATCAAGAAAATATTCTTTAATAGTAGTAATTTGTATTTAAACCAGACACATATCTTTTGTTGATCTAAAGAAATTAATTCTTTGGCTATATTTTCTTGATTCAAACAAATATTTCTTATATTCAAGAAAACCATTTCTTTCATTCCAAAGTTCTAGATTCGTTGAAATCTGATTAGTCTTTCAAAGAAATATTTATTTGATGCAATGAGTTCGATTCTTTGAGTTGATTTGGACGCATTTGAATCAATTAATTGTGCATACTTGAATCAAGTCTTCAAGTTTATTCAAATCAAAGTAATAATTATTTAATTCAAAAGAATATTAATTAAATTAAAAATATATTTATTTGTTACAAAGAGTTCATGCATTTATACCAATGAAGCATTTATTTAGATGAGCAAGATATTGAGTTTACATAAATATTTATTTCTTCAGTTGAAGGAAATATTTCATTTGCTTACTAGAATTAAATTATTCATAACAAATAAACATTTATTGCAACGAAGTAATTATTTTTTCAAGTCAAACATTCAATAATTTGGCATAATTTGTTTCAATTGAATACTTCTTTAGATCAAAGAAATATGTTGTTAAATTCAATATCCATGTTTTTGATTTGAAGAAATATTTCTTTGGCATTTATGGTGAGGGTTAAGTACGGATTTCCGCCTTATAATTGCCATGTTGCGACAGCGTGGTGGTCATCGCTGTGGACTTGACAATCTACGGACCCAAGTTCCATTCCTGCTGGAGGTGGATTTTTCATCAAATTTTTCTGTTTCAGGTTCATCAAGATTTTAAATTATATGCGTTGTTTAAATTAAATATGTATAATAAGAACAATGTTAATTATAATTTAAGCTGAAAGAATGCATTTGTTTATTTAGGAAAATATTTACTACAGTTGAAGTACGAAGTACTTTATTGCACTCACGCATGGTTTAGGCCAAAGAAATATTTGTTTGAATCAGTGGGATATTTTTTGCTTCAAAGACTCAAAAATTTGATGCGAAGAAATAGTTTTGTGAGACTATAAAATATTTGCTTGACTTTAAAATATATTTCTTTCCATCAATTCACATATTCTCATCTCAAAGAAATATTCATTCCCATTTATGGCACATTCATTTGGAACAATGAGTCATTTATTTGGTTTAAAATGTATATTTTTGTCTTTAATTAATATTTCTTTGATTTAAAGAAATATTTTCTCCGATTAATAGGTCGTATTTTTGAATCAAACAATGTTAACTTAATCCTATTAACATTTGTCTAGTTGAAAGAAATTCTTTTTTTCATTCAAAGTGCATATTTTTATTTGCCTCAAAAAAATATTTCTTTGAAAATAAACAGGACTTTCACTTACTTCAGCCAAGTAAAATTCACTTGGAACATGTAATCCTTTTTTTCAGTGTACTTAATAAAGAGAGGCACATAAGTATTTCAATTTATATTTGACACAAGCACAAGTTACTATATTGCTAAATAACAGTCAAAATGGTATTTTTACAATAAATTAAAAATAACCGCTTTTCTATACTTTCATTACATTATTTACATTTAATTATCAGTTTTGAAAATCAAAACTTGCCGCAAATTGTTAATTGGGGCTAGTTCTATTAAAAATTTGAGCTTTTCTTTATACCTTAATCCTGTAAAATGACAAATTTTACTTTAAAAGTTGACACTTTAGAGGTTTTCCATATTTTTCTAAATGAATACCTCTTAGAAAGAAAAAAGTACAAATCTGGAATTTACAGGCTATTTCAATCAGTTGTTGCTCAAATCATCCTGACAATTTTACGTTTGGCCCAGGATCTTTCTTCTAATATAACGATTTGATTAAGTTTGCAAGATTTTTGCTATTCGTGAATAGCGACAGAAAAACCCTTTTTGGTTCAAAGTTCAAATACTTAGTTGAAAGTGGAATTACTTTAATAAAAATTTATTTTTATTGTTCATGATTCATCATTTTAGTTACCCCCCCCCCTTCTTTTGTTCAAAATGACATATGCAGAACTTTGAGTTTTGTTTAAAAATATTTTTTTAAATGAGACTAATAAGTACAGAAGCTAAATTTTCTATTACGTATTTTAAAAACTAAATATTTTCATGTTAATTAATGTGTACAGGAACGTGGGGCCAGAACAGATCTTCTGGCAAAGAAGCATTCCGAAATAAATCAAAGTAAAGCAGTAAGTAGAAACATGATTCAAACGTCATATATGTACATACATACATTGATCAGCAGTTCGAACTCGAAAGTTCATTGCCTCACTACCCGATTCGGGTAGTGTTTCTAGGTGGATATTTACAATGTGGCCCACCACACCCACGACGGGCCAACAGCACGCAGTATTCCTGAACAGTCACCCATCCAAGTACTAACCGCGCCCAACAATGCTTAACTTCAGTGATCTTACGAGAACCTGTATATATAGAGAACGTCATATATATGTCAATAATTACAATCACTATTCTCTAGCTCTATGCCATGTTTTAATATTTTTTTACTCAAAATTTATATTTTCAACAGAATGTTTCCAGCGTATCAGAACAAAAAACTCCTGTTTCAAGGTCGACTGTAAAAAACAATGAGAACAAAAACAATGCTCTCTCAAATAAACCGACAATAAAGTCATCGGTAATAATTAGAAATTTTAAGAGTGCGCAAAAATCGAATGAAGAACTAGTGGACGAGAATGAAAAGGAACAGAGTACATTTTTAGTGCGTATTATATGATATCTGGAACACCAAAGCTTACAAAATAAAAATTTGTTATCAAGTGATGAATGACGATTAAAAATAAAAGACACTTTTCACTAGGAATAATTAATAGTTCTTATTCGAAAAACACGAGTATTCGTCATTCACTTATTCAACATAAGCATTTTAATAATACTAAAGTAGGTTTCTGTCCTTCTACAGTGAAACTCCTATGTTTTAGATCGCTTTATTATGTGATTTTGTCTCCTGATTTTTTCTGTCACCGTGACAGTTTATTTTTTTTTCAAAATTTAATTTTTTTGTTGAACATTTTTTGTTGTTCTAGAATAATGTTTTCAACTAAAATTGTAACTATTATTATTATTATTATAGATTAGCAGTTCGAACTCGAAAGTTCATTGCCTCATCTACCCGAGACCGCCACACATCTCTGTCTTGTGCATTCTCCATCCAGTTTAGGTAATCATGTCCTAGTTCTTTTAGATCATCCCTTACATTTTTCTCCCATCTGTTTCTCGGTCTGCCTAGGGGTCTCTTACCAGTCGGCCTCCCTCTTAAAACTTGCGCCACTGTTCTTTCATTGCCCATTCTTGCTACATGCCCCGCCCATCTTAATTTACGCGCTTTCATTACTCTATTAATATTTGCTGACCCGTAGAGAGCGTGCAGCTCATCATTATGCAGTTTTCTCCACTCGCCGGTCTCTTCGTCCCTTTTTGGACCATAGATTTTTCTAAGTACTTTATTCTCGAAAACTCTAAACCTATTCTCTTCTCCTTTCGTCAGCGCCCACGTTTCACACCCGTACATGACGACCGGCATTATTATCGTTTTGTAAATTCTTACTTTGATGTTTCTAGATAGCGATCGCGATTTTAGTAGCGTGTTTGCTGCATAATAGCACCCATTGCCAGCGTGTAGCCGCGCATTGATTTCCGTTTTAATCTTATTTTCGCTAGTTATAATAGACCCGAGGTATTTAAACTCGTTAACCCTTTCGAATTTCATATTTCCGGCCATTAGATCCCCGTCTTGATTACTTTGTCCGGACCTGACGACGGTCATATATTTTGTCTTCGATTCGCTAACTTCCAAGCCAATCTCTTTGGCTTTTGCGATCAAGATTTCTGCATTTTTAGCTACCGTTTCTTTATCATCCCCTAGTACGTCGAGATCATCCGCATATCCAAGAATTTGTATTACCCCATTGAGGGTAGCACCGGTCGGATTCGCCTGCACTTGCCTAACCACGTATTCTAAAACTAAGTTAAAAAGGACGCACGAAAGTGCATCGCCCTGTTTCAGGCCATCGCGGATCGAAAACTCTTCAGATAAACTACCGTTTACGCGTATTCTACCCTTACTGCCGCTTAAGCAAATTTCGATAAGTCTAACCAATTTTCTTGGCACACCCAAGAACTCTAGGATCCAGTACATTCGCGCGCGTATAATAGAGTCGTAAGCTTTTTTAAAATCGATAAATAGCTGATGTACTGCTTCTTTAAATTCCCATTTCTTTTCTAACAGTTGTCTAATTGTAAACATTTGATCGCTTGTAGATCGGTTTCGGCGGAATCCACACTGGTAATCCCCAATGATTTCCTCGGCAAAAGGAGTTAGTCTACTTAGGATAACATTAGACAGGATCTTGTAGCACGAAGGCACAAGTGAAATTCCCCGATAGTTGTTACAGTTAGTTTTATCGCCTTTTTTAAAGATGGGAATAATGATAGAGGTATTCCATTCTTCCGGCATGCGTTCTGTTTTCCAAACTGCGCGTATCAATTTACAAATTGGCCTTGTGAGGCAAGGGCCTCCATTTTTTATCAGTTCTGACGGTAGGTCATCGATGCCCGCGGCTTTGTTATTTTTCAACTTCTTTATGGCCATTTCTATTTCTATATCAGTAGGATCGTTAATTAATAGATCAGCAGTGTGGATTTCGCCGAGATTACCTTCAACGGGGGCTTCGCGTACATTTAATAGTTTATCGAAATAATCTTTCCATAAATTCAGTCTCTCTGTCGCATCGGCTACTAGATTGCCATTTTCGTCCCTCATTACTTCCGTTCTACTTTGAAAGCCTTTCCTTATAAAATTGATTCCCCTGTACATCTCACGCGGGTTATTTTGTTTATTATGCGCTTCTATTGCTAGTATTTTATTCTTTTCCCACTCCCTTTTCTTGGATCTATAGAGCCTATTTGTACTTTTGCTAATCTCGAGATATTTCTTATGTGTTTGATCGCACTTATTTTGTAAACTACTTAGTCTGGCCTTCCGACGTTTCTCAAACCAGAGTTTGCACTCTTCGTCAAACCATGGTTTGCTTTTGGTTACTTTCTTAAAACCTATCGTAAGTTTCGCGGCTGCCTTTATCGCCTTTTTCGTATTGCTCCACAGGGTTTCCGGGTCCTCCTCGTGATTAATGTTATCGTCTCTCTGTTCTTGGAGAGCGTCGAAACTATTAGAAATCTCAACTTGGTAATTTAATGTTTCTGTTGCTGTTTTGAACTTATCTATATTGAAACGAACTGTTGGCTCTGTGCGGCTTGTTTTCTTACTTAACGCTAGCCTAGATCTTAGTTTTACTATCACGAGAAAATGGTCTGAATTTAAATGCGCTCCCCTATACGATCTTATATCGAGAATGTTTGTATGACGTCTTCTGTCAATTAGAACGTGATCAATCTGATTGTGAGTATTACCATCTGGTGATGTCCAGGTGGCCTTATGTATATTTTTATGCTTGAAATATGTGCTTTTGACAACGAGGTTCTTTGAAGCTGCAAAGTTTATTACTCTGGTTCCATTATCATTACTGACGTCATGCAAACTTTCTGATCCTATTGTAGGCCTATACATTGGTTCTTTTCCAATTTTCGCGTTGAAATCCCCCAATACTATTTTTGCGTCAAACGTTGAGAACTTGTCAAAAACCTGCTCGATTGTTTCATAAAAAAGATCTTTAGTGTCTTCGTCTTTGTCCTCGGTGGGGCAGTGCACATTGATTAATACGTGTTTGCTGAAATTACCCTTTAGTACAATGTATGATAACCGGTCGTTAATGAATTGCATGTCGATAAGTGCTTGCGAAATTCGTTTATTAATAAGAAAACCAGTCCCCAGTCTTTGCCCCTTAGCTCCTCCCCAGTGCAAAGTATAGTTATCCCTAGAAATTGACGCGAAATCGCCCGACCAGCAGGTTTCTTGTAGTGCTATTAAGTCAGTTTTGTATTCAATTGCTATCTTAATGAGTTCGCTAAATCGGCCAGTTTTTAGACTACGCGCGTTTATAGTTCCCACCCTTAGATCTTTAACTGTAGTTTTTTGATTTTGCAAGTTAGCCATGGTAGTTTCAAGATAATCCGCACGTTAGGATCCTATTCCGATCGTAGATGAGTCCACTGTCCCAGGAGTGATAACCCCCATACCTCCCTAGGTCTAAGTATGGGAGCTTTTCGACTCTGACAAGGACCATGTCAACTTGTCGTCAGACACATTACAGTTTCATCCTCGTACCCTAACGTCCCCCTGCAAGGCAGCGCGCCTACTGGCATCAATACCCCTTTGGCCCTATGCAGGCGAATCATTCCACACATCCCTTGAGGGCAGTGTCATCGCTGCAGTGTCCAATGGGCAGCAGGATTTTTCCCTTACAAGATTTTTAGTTTTGGTTCGGGTATAGTTTCTAGGTGGGTACACGCGGCACCTTGGCTTGCCAGAACCCACCCATTGTGTATGAACGCGAATAGGTGGGTCCCCCCAAGCCATGGTTGTCGTGTACCTATTTTTGCCAGTGCTAGATTCACCACACCCACGACTGGCTCCTATCGGCTGTCCGCGACTGCTTATTCTTGTATTCGCAGCTAACCTTGGGGGCTGTTCAGCCTTACGGGCCGTTCCTCTATCCGCAACCTGAGGACGCGCTACGTAGTGGTGATAGGAAACCCACCGAGTAGAAAATTGTAACTATACCATGTTTAATTCAAAATTTATTTTCTTCAGTTGAAAATTCAGCTATTTGTTTGAAAATTTCTGTATTTTGATGAAACTTTGTCTTTTGTGGCAGGGTATTAATCTTCTTGGTGACTAATTCAGCTTTTTTCTTGAAAATTCATTTCTTTGGTCGATAATTTAACCAGTAGGTTCAAATTTCTTTAAAAGTTCGAAATTTGGTTCAAGATTTGAAAATGTATTTTGTTAAAAATTAATCTTTCCCGGTAGAAAATTAATCTTTTGGCTGATAATTAATTTCTTTGATTGAAAATTAGTTTATTTTTTTATTGAAAATTAATTTTTAACAGAAAATTTAACTATTCCATTTTTCGTCAGAAATTGATTTTTTTTATAACGAATTTAATATTTTTGGTTAAAAATGTATCTGTTTGGTTGAAAATTTAACTATTTTGTTGAAGATTCATTAATTTGGTTAAAAATTAATTTAGTTGCTTGAAAATTAAAAAAAGTAGCTATTCCATTTTTACTTGAAAATTTTTCTTTTTTTAGCTGAAAATTTCCTTTTTCTTGGTTGGAAAATAATTATTATAACCTGAAAATTTAATTCTTCCATTTTTTGATCAAAATTGATCTTTTTGAGTAAGTTTTGATTTTCAAAATTAATTATTTCAATTTAAATAATGCAATCAAAATATTTAAAAATGGTAAATTTTCACCTTGGCGAAATTACAACTTTTAATTCATATTTGACAATAAAGTTAATCTTGCTCATGTAAAATAAAAACTTTAATTTTGCTTTATCTGGCTTTGGTTAAATAATACAATTTTACATCAGTAAGTCTTAAATTTTTGTCAGTTTTAATATGCACACCAAATGTTACATTTTTTCTTACTGCCCTTCAACTGAAATTTAATTCTTAATTATGTGTGCGAATTTGGCAACATTGTTTCCTTCGAGTTTTTCAAATTACCCAATCCGCATTGAGGAAAAGCGACAACAATGCTTTCGAGATTTGCGTGATACATTTATTTTTTAGAGAAGTGCAAGTAGCAAAAGCGCGATACGCGCGCGCTTGCATGTTTATAGACATTTTGAAAAACATTTAACTTTGTGGATCAAGAATAACGATTTTTAGAAATAATGATTGTCTTTACACTAAAATGTTTAATTTTTGGTCGGTTATAACAGGGTGTCCCTTATAGCCTTACTCGGGAAACCTGGAATTGCCAGGAAATTTTTTCTTATGTCAAGGAATGTTTTTGAGAGCGCGTTCCATTTTTTTAAATTGCAATATAAAACTGAATAACAATGATTCTTTATTTGTAAAATCAGCTTTATATTACTTTAACTAACTATTTTGTTGAAATTCATTTTTTTTTTAATTAATTGTTTTAACAGCAAATTTAACTGTTTCTATATTAGTGGTCGAAAATTTATTCTTTTGATTGAAAATTCATGTATTTTGTTGAAAATTCGTTCTTTTTGGAAGAAAATAATCTTCTTTGTCGAAAATTCATCTTCTTGCTTGAAAATTCAACAGTTTTTTATAAATTTTTTCTCTTTCTCTTGACTAAAAAATCCTCATTAATTAAAAATTAAACTCAGTTTAAAAGTCGTCTTTTGCGGTTGAATTCAACTGTTTTTGTTTAAAAATTCAAATATTTTTTGTTTGAAATATCAAATACTACATTTTTCGTTCAGAATTCATTTTTTTTTAATGGAAATTTAATTACTTGGTTGAAAGTTAAACTCTTAAGTTAAAAATTGATTTTTTTGGTAAATGATTCATAATTTTAATTGGAAATTTATTTCCTTGGTCGAAAAATAAGATATTATGCTGAAAATTCGTTTTTTCTCTGGCTGAAAATTAATCTTCTTTACTCAAAATTCAACTATTCCAGTTGAAACTTAAACTATTTTTCTGAAAAATTGTTGTTTTTTTCTTGAAAATTAATTTTTTTTCAACTGAAAATGTAACTATTTCAGTTAAATATTCCATCATTTTAGGTCACAATTCATCTCTTTAGTTGAACATGAACCTTTTTAATTAAAACTTTAACTGTTCAATTTTTTGTTAAAAGATTATCTTTTTAAGTTGAAAATTCGTCTGTTTTAATAGAAAGTAAACTTCTTGTTTTTGAAAGTTAATCATTCGTGTTGAAAACTCAAATATTCTAGTCAAAGGTTCATCATTTCAGTTATAAATTCATCTTTTTTGGTTGAAATTTAACTATTCCAATTAAAGATTCATCATTTTCGTTGAAATATCATAAGATTGTTTGAAAATGTAACTTTTGCCTTCAAAATTACTTTTTTTTTTGTTGAATTTTTTTTTTTTTTTGAACTGAAAATGTAACTATTGCAATTGACGATTTTATCATTTTCATTAAAAATGCATCTCTTTGGTTGAACATTAACTTTTTAAAACTGGAAATGTAACTATTCAATTTTTGGTTGACAATTTATCTTTTTTTAGTTGAAAATTCATGTATTTTGACGAAAATTTGACGAAAATTAATCTTCTTGTTTAAAAATTCATCTTTTTCGTTGAAAATAAAACTACTTGGTTGAAAGTTAAACTCCTTTGTTAAAAGTTCATCTTGCTTAGTTCAAAATTCAACTGTTTCTATTGAAAAGTTAGGAACCTGAAGCGATATAAATTTAATTTAATTTAGTATCCACAATAATTTTACCTAAATATGCACTGAATTTTAAGTATAAGAAGATAAAATAAGAAAATTTCTGGATTATTATTCAAATTCATGGACTTTAGATACTGAAAAAAAAATTTTAAATGAACTCGCGAAACTGTTTGCATATTCCGAGTCTATTGTTTAATAAAAATGCGAAATATTTGAATGGCTCCGCACTATGAAAAATTATATACCTGGAAAAAACTTGAGATAAATGGAAAAAACCTGGAAATGCCAGGGAATTTTTTCCAGGATTTGAGTAGACACCCTCGATTATGACAAAAGATTGAAATTAAAATTTTCCTGGTGGAAATTTTAAAATAACTCATCCAATTGGGATCTGCCCAGGTAGCAAAATGCCCGCCGACTGCAAGCGATCTGATCGATCGGACCGACGCACAGTGGTCCGGATGGTCGAAAAGGTGATCAAAAGTCAAAAATTAGTTTTATTTTTTTTATGAAATATTGATGCCAATCTATTAACAAGTATCTAAAATACATGACACTACAAAAATAATAAAAAAATATTATCTTAAGCAATTTTTCAGGTTTCAAAGTTCTGTACAAATATATATATATATACATATATATTTGTGCAGAACTTTGAAACCTGAAAAATTGCTTAAAATAATATTTTTTTATTATTTTTGTAGTGTCATGTATTTTAGATACTTGTTATACATCTAAAATACATGACACTACAAAAATAATAAAAAAATATTATTATTTTAAGCAATTTTTCAGGTTTCAAAGTTCTGTACAAATGGTTATATATAATTGTAGTGTATTATCTCCTTTAAGTGATTCACGTGTTAAAAATTTTATATGTATCAATATTATTCATTATTTTTATTAATGTTTTATGGGTAGAAATATTACTCATTTATTCAACTTTCGATTAAAAAAAAACATTAAGTTGCCAGCCTTTGCCACGAAATGTGGAAACGCTAAGTTGTTGTGAAAGAATTAATTAACTGATTTGCATGAAAGATTTTTGCGTCTATTTACGACTTTTTAAATGGAACGCTAATTACGAAAGCCACACAGGCAGGATTTTTCGCGCGTTGAGGCGCGTGTTTGCCTATTATAACAATTTTATGAAATCGTGATTTTAATTTACACAGTTTTTAGTGTTTTGCTATTTAGATATTCAATATTCTATTTAGTTAATGTTTCTTTTTGTAAATTAATTTATTTGAAACAATGATTAAATATAATTTAAAAAAATATGAAGCAAAATGTTTTCACATGGTAACTTTAAGATCCATTGAGTAATGGTACTACAACCACGGCTAGGTTTTCTTCATAGAAGTCAAAAATAAAGGTGTTGGAAGTAATTCCTATAATGGACTTGTTTACCTGGGCATTGTGGCAGGTGCCTAAGAGATCTTTAACCGGATAGTGCTAGTGCCAGTGAGGCCCGAGTGAAGAATTTGAGGATTCTGTACTTTAATTTAAATTAATTATTTTCAAACAAAATTGAAAATAACACGAGGTAACAAAATTTTGTTTATCATCAATTGATGGAACATTTCCGTATGTTTTCTTCTGTATAATACAAACTTGAAGGCGAAAATGTTATTTTTTTCGCGGTTTGCAGAAAAACCGGTTTAAAAAGTAAAAAAAAACACATTTTTTTACTGTTTCTTATAACTTGCATCAAGCAATTTGGAAATGTTACAGCTTTCTAATTCAAAATAGCCATATCCAGTTTCTTACGTTTTTGCACCTGCGCAATAAGATTTTTACATTTTTAATGTGATATTGAATATTCAATCTTTAATATCTTTGAAAATATTGATCCTACGGAAAAGCAAAGATTAGTTTCAGAATCTGCGCTTCAAAATACAGAAATAAATATCATAAAAATCAAATAAACACGAATTTTGTACAATTTTGTAGTGTATATGATTTGTACATATGTTTAACCTACAAAAATGCGTACCATTTGAAAATTTTTAATTTAAATATCTATGCAATGTTCACAGAGTAAATTTAAATAAATGTTTCCGTATTGTTTATTTGCTTAACTAATTATTATTTCGTCAGTACTGACTCAACGTTCACTCGACACAACTAAATAAGAAGTTCGAAATCAGGAATTCCTAAAACTATTATAAAATAAATTTCATGATCTAATGGTTTTTTTTCAATTTTGCCAACCTATTAGATTTGCTATTTTGAATTTTGATCCTTTTATGACATATTTAAAACCAGCAACCTACGCAATGTTTCTTAAATGGATTTCATAAAATTGTAGTCATATTTAGAATGTGCTAGCTGCCATATTGGGTCCGCCATTTTTAATTTTGGAATTTTGAAAACAGATTTGGAATCAGGGACCCAAAAAGTATTTACAAAATAAATTTCATGTAAATCGGATAATATTTCGACTTTTGATCACCTTTTCGACCATCCGGACCACTGTGCGACGTGCAGGCAGATATGCACCTTAATGTGCACACCATTGATGTCTATATAGCCAGCCCGACTGGCGGGAGCGACGCGGTCCGAACTTCATCACCGACGGTCCGGTAAAATGCCGACCAACTATTAGTAATAGAATATATGTAATATATATGTAGGAAAGTAGGTTCTTAGCGTAGGATTGTAGGATGGGTAATATTTAGTTAGAAAGTAGAATAAGATAGGCGTAAGTGCGAAATAAGGACGTAGAATAAGGAGATGCGTAGGAGAGGGGAGTCTGAGGGATGTGACCCCCCAGCAGACCCAGCCCTACCGGAAATCTAGATTATTTCTAGATACTTTCTAGGCTCTGCTCCTCTAGCGAACGTCTAGGGCAATTTTATGACCGTCGCCTTGTCTAGGGTTCGTCTATAGCTCATCTAGCGGCGTCTAGTAAGTTTTACCTGCGACCCTTTTGAGTCTAGCATTCGTCTAGTATCATCTAGAAAGGGGTCAATTCTAGATGATGCGTTCCTAGACGATCTCATCTAGAAATCGTCTAGATTTTCGGTAGGGAGGGGACGGGAGTGGGTCAGTCTTCGTCCGGTCACGCTAGAGTAGCCACGTTATGATGTAATTGATTTTTTTTTTTTAGAATATATTTTGTTAATTGGATCTCGGCATTTTCATTATTTCACCCTCACTCCCACAAATCTTGGGGGCTCGTCCGGCATGAGGGACAAATAACGTGTCGCGATCAAGACGTAATTTCCGCGAACATAATAAAAGGACGCTATGAAACGACGCGACGCCGTGGATGTGAAAAGAATTTAGACGCTTTTTAGTGCTAAAGATGGTGAAAATGTGTAATTGCGAAGTGAGTGATAAACAGTGACTGTGTATGTGTGTAAGTGACGAACAGGACAGGTTTCAGTGATTTTTTTGGCGAGCAGGAAAATATAATATGTGATTGTGAAGTGACGCTAAGAAGAAGCGACGAAGTACGAAAGACGCCTTGAACAACCAATGAAGTAAAACCAGGATTTCCAGCTACCACAAGAAGTTACAAAGTAATGAAGCACGAAGTTACGACTAAGAAGGGGCCGGAAAGGCAATGGAGATTCAGACGCCAGAAGCAAGGACGGAAGACGTAAGCACACGAGAAACAGAGAAGCCGCTGAGTGCGACAAAGAAAGAAGACGTGAGAGGAGAGGGAGTGAGCGCTTCGAGTACTTCAGAAGACTCGGGCCACGACGAAGCTTCGAGAAGCAGCATTGGCGAGAGTAGTGGGGGTTACGTTGGGCCCTCCCCTATAGAGACCCTCCCTTCGATCGAAGAAGAAGACGGAAGCAACGAAGAGGACGAAGACGACCGTGACGTACTTGAAAATACAATTCGAGAAGCAGCCATGGCCACGGAACGGGAACGGGAGTTGCAACGGCGGATTGACGAGCTGCAAGAACAGCTGAGAGTATCCACCAATACCACCCCCGTAGTACGAGAAAACACCATTCAGCTGAGAGACGTTGAGGGGACGATAAATAAATTTGATGGTGGGAATCCAGCCTTCACCGTCAATCAATGGATTGTCCACCTAACTGAGTGCAAAGAAATATACGGCTGGACAGATCTACAAATACTGGTATGTGCAAAGAAGTCCCTGACAGGTCTCGCGAAACTTGGGCTAGAAGGCCGAAGTACCATTAAGAAATGGGAGGACTTGAAAGCCGGATTGAAAGACGAGTTCGAATCTGAGAGGGACTGATGCGATCTCCACGAGGCAATGCAAAGAAGGAAGAAGTTTCCTACATAATTATTCAAGAAATACCTCCTGCAAGTGAGAGCTCTGGGCAGTCGAGGAAATCTCTCGGATCCGTCCGTTATTAAGTACGTAATTGCCGGCATTAACGATTCTGAAATTAACAAAGCGATGCTCTACGGCAAATGGACCATCGACGAGTTCAAGAGATCGCTCGAAGACTATCAACTGATGAAGGAAAGAACGAGCAAGGCTGACAAGAAGACACTACCGAAAGCACGAGGGCTGTCAAAAGAGAGCAATAAGGGGAAAGATGGAGGAACCTCAGCAAAACGTTGCTATAACTGCGGCGGCCGAGGGCACGAAACAAGAGACTGTAAGCATCTCGAGAAGGGAGTGAAGTGTTTTAAGTGCAATCAATTGGGCCACGTGGCCTCAAAGTGCACTCAAACAGAACGAGGATCTTCAGGATCTTCTGCGCATGTTGAAATAGTCCGTAAAGATAAGCAAAACGATGCAGAGGAGCCACGGGTTATGTTGGTCCACGAGGAGTATTGTCGAGTGTATAAAGATGCGAAGCTGAACGGTAAGGTTATCACTTGCCAGCTGGATATTGGCAGCGATGTATACTTGCTAAGCCACGACGTTTATAAAGAAATAGGATCACCGGAAATGGATCGAGGTTCTAAGTCGCTGTGCTGGATGTCTGAAGAGGATCGCATGAGTACAGTAGGAAGTCTCATACTGCAAATCAAGCTCGACGATGAGGTATATGAGTTGCTGTTCCATGTGGTAAGAAGGAAAGATTATCAAGCTATAATAGGTAGTGGTTTATTAATATATGTGTCTGTCTGTATAACTGGTTCCAATACATGTATTAAAAAGCTTCCGAACGATGAAATAAATGTTATACATTGTGTTCAGGTCGTAGAGTCATCGCATAAGAACTCGTATAGTTATCTCATAGGGGAATCTAGGGATAAAGTAAAATCATTGATAGATAACTACCGCCCTCAGGGTCAGAAAGATACGCCGGTTAAGATGAAGATTTTGCTTAAAGATGATATTCCTGTAAGTCAGAGTCCACGTCGTTTACCTTTATCGGAGCAACGGGAGACAGAGCAACAAATAGACGAATATTTAGCGAAAGGAATCGTGTCCCAGTTGCTCGGAATATGCTAGCCCTGTAGTTGTAGTTCGTAGAAAAGACGGGGCACCTAGAGTTTTCGTAGACTATCGCGCTTTAACCCTTCGATGGCACACTGGTGTCTAAAAGACCCCAGGCATGTTAAAACTTATTTAAGTCCCTTCAACATTTAAAAATAGTACTTATACAGTTATTAAAAATAAAAAATAAAGTTATTAATTTTTTCGTGAAGACTGTCACTTTTCGCTATTGTTTAACTTTTACAATCTTTTTTTCATATTTAAAATAAATTTTGAACTAAATAACCCAGAGCAATCTTTGAAGTAACTCTACAAGAGTGTGTAAAAAATTCAGCTTCTCAAAATAATGAATTGGCTCATTGCGGGAAGCCTTTTTCGCTTGGGGTCAAAAAGACCCCAGTATGCCAGCTATGTTACGCGTTGGGAAGTGTGCCATCGAAGGGTTAAACAAGAAGATAGTTCGCGACCATTACCCTTTACCTGCCATCGATGAGCAGTTAGATAAATTGGTTCATGCTCGAGTCTATAGTATGATAGATCTGAAGAATGCGTTTCATCATGTCGAAATAGACGAGGAAAGTCGGAAATTCACTGCTATTGTAACTGCGAAGGGGCAATTTGAGTTCAATTACACGCCGGTTGGCCTTAGTAACTCGCCACACGTTTTTCACAGGTACATTAAGTACATTTTCAAAGATTTAATTCGCGAAGGCCTTATACTGTTATATCTCGACGACATTATCATTCTCGCGCAGAATTAAATCGAAGGTTTCCAAAATTTGGGAAGAGTTTTAAAAGTAGCGGCATCTTATTCGTTACAGATTAATTGGAAAAAGTGTCAATTCTTGAAAACATGTATAGAGTATTTAGGGCATGTAGTGCAAGATGGTACGATAAGACCATCCCCGGAGAAAGTAAAAGCTGATCCCAATTTTGCCGAACCTAAAAATAGAAAGACGGTTCAAAGTTTTTTAGGTCTCGCGGGATACAGGTGAAAATTTATCGAAGGCTTTACGTGGTTAGCCAAAGCATTTAGGGAATGCGTGAAAGAAGATACCAATTTTTACTTTAGAGAAGAACAGCGTAAGTCATTTGAAATGCTAAAACGGGCATTATGTGAAGAGCCAGTTCTACGAATTTTTGATCCGCGTTTAGAAACCGAAGTACACACGGATGAATCAATCGAAGGTTACGGCGCAGTGTTAATGCAAAAATGTGAAGAAGATCAGATGATGCACCCGTGCCTGTATTTAAGTAAAAAAACCACCGATGCGGAGCGGAAATATTCCAGCTACCAGTTAGAAGTTTTTGCTGTAATTCATGCGTTACGGAAATTAAGAGTGTATCTGCTCGGAATGCCATTTAAAGTTGTAATCGACTGCGCCGCGTTTAAACAAACTATGGACAAGAAGGATATCATTCCACGAATCTTTCGTTGGGCATTGCAGCTGCAGGAATTTGACTGTAAAATCGAGCACCGATCAGGGACACGAATGCGTTATGCTGATGCTTCAAGTCGATATCCGGTCTTACTTCAAATTCGCGATGTCTTTTTGGAACGTCTCCGACAAGCCCAGGCGGGAGATGAGAAAATCACGGCAATAAAAAAGATCCTAGAAGCGGAAAGCTACGGAGATTACGTTGCGGAAGGTGGCCTGCTTTACCATGAGAGAGATGGAATGAGGTTATTGATAGTACCAAGAGGCATGCAACGCGAGATTACCTCACAGGCCCACGAATCAGGTGCAAGGCAAGGAACGGCGGAGGGGTTTCTACACCCCAGCCCTAAAGGCGAAACTCCGTTGGATACGATGCACCTGGACCATGTGGGTCATCTACCGTCTACACGTAAGTCGTACAATCACCTGCTAACGATGGTTGACGGGTTTACGAAATTCGTGTGGATTTTTCCAACGAAATCCACATGAAGTAAGGAAGTTTTGGATAAACTGAGAAATCATCAGCAGACTTTCGGAAATCCACGCAGAATCATCACAGACAGAGGTACTGTGTTCACTTCCCACGAGTTCCAGGACTACTGTAAAGCTGAGAACATCGTACATCACCTGATAACGACGGGTGTTCCTCGAGGAAATGGACAAGTCGAGCGAATCCACCGAACGCTGGCACAAGTATTTCCGAAGCTTGGAATCGATGACCAAATGAAGTCGTATAAACACGTGAGTAAAGTACAACGTGCTTTGAATGCAACCTATCAGAGAGGCATCGCAGCCTCACCGTTTGAAGTACTCGTTGGAACCACCATGCGAAATAAAGAAGATGTCCGTTTGCAAGAATTGATTCAAGAATCACTCAGGGAGGAGTTCGACAGCACCAGGGATGACATCAGAAAGCAAGCAAAAAAGCAGATAGCGAAAATTCAAGAAGAGAATCAGCACACCTACAACAAAAAGATAAAGAAAGCAACCAAGTACCAGGTCGGTGATTTAGTTGCGATTGCGAGGACTCAACTGGGCCCTGGCTTGAAAGTAAAGATCAAATCATTCGGCCCATACCGAGTAGTTAAGGTCAAAGGAAAAGAGCGATACGATGTGCGGAAGATTAGTGGCGAAGGTCTGATAGAAACATCCAGATCCGCCGAACTTATGAAGCCTTGGTCGAGCCTCAACGAAAACTCATCGTCAGGCGACGATGCTGGTCAGGACGCCCGATTGTAGGAAAGTAGGTTCTTAGCGTAGGATTGTAGGATGGGTGATATTTAGGTAGGAAGTAGAATAAGATAGGCGTAAGTGCGAAATAAGGACGTAGAATAAGGAGATGCGGAGGAGAGGGGAGTCTGAGGGTTGCGACCCCCCAGCAGACCCAGGGGACGGGCGTAGGTCAGTCTTCGTCCGGTCACGCTAGAGTAGCCACGCTATGATGTAATTGATATTTGTCTTTTGTTTAGAATATATTTTCTTAATTGGATCTTGGCATTTTTATTATTTCACCCTCACTCCCACACACGCGCACACACACACACACACACACACACATATATATATAT